>JAWQRO010000189.1:0-49792 GCA_033557835.1 Helochares maculicollis
TATATATATCAAGGAAAACATGAAATCTGTAATTGTGGTAAGTTCGTGTAGCAAGAAAACAAAAATGTTAGCTACAAGATATTGGAATAGGTAGGTATAAATGATATTCTAGAGGAAATTAGGGCAGTTCGACGGTGTCAAAGTAAGAAAGAAAAGGCCAACAGAACCCATGGTAGTCTTAAAAACTTGAGATAAATTATCCTGTTTCAAGTCTTCAGAATTATTATTATTTTAAATATAATTTACGATGCATCTTTTGTGATAGTTTTGGTACTTTCCCTATAGTATCCCCTGCAATAGATGAGAGTGTCATCAAGTGAGAGTCAATATTCCATTTTATAAAACCTTGAATGAACCAAAACTGCGTTATGCATACATTAGCTACTGGATTCGCAAAAGATATCACAAACTCCAAACAGGAAACATTAATATTCAAAACTTGGAACTTTTTTTCTATGTGCTTCAGAGTTGCCATAAGCTTAATAGCCAGACAATTTGCACTTGAACGTGCTATTGATTCAGTCATTTAGTTCCAGTATATACATTTAAATAGCGCCGATTTGAAAGTATCAACAATAACAGGTTCTATCGACCTTGAGACGATGTACTTAACGGTATTTTATTTGCATATATGCATCCATTAAAATAATTGTACTCAACCCTTTAATTATCGTTGCTAATACTTCTCACTTATGCATTTCGTACAAAAATTTTTACCGCAACTTATTTATCCCGAATTTTCACATTTATGATGTGGCCGGCCCAAATAAAAGTAATTCAAGCAAAGCCAATTTAATTCAAAAGAGCGTAGTTCCATGTTAAATATGCCACTAACATTACAACAGTTCTAAAAATAACTTGAAAATAATCGCGCCATCATTTCACTTCTTAACAATTCGTTTGAAACTTTACACGTTGAGTAAGCTCATGTTTTGCCTGTATACTTAAACAACGGCAAGAGCGAAACATTGGAAATGCCATTGATCTCTCTCCGTGACATTGGAGTAGGTGTGCATGTAAATTGCTTATTAATATTGCTTTCAAAAATGTTATATCAATATTCACAAAGCAATATGATTGCGGTGAGAATTGAAAATCTGCTCCATTGATTTTTTAGGTGCTCCCGCGCCGATAGGACAGCCAACAAAGTTAGTTATCAAACGGTAAATTTTGCAAAATTTGCCTGGCTCGGCGGGGGTTTATTATCTATTGTTTGTGATTGCTCGTTCTTTTATTCAGTGTGGAAATAATGGTATTTATGGACCAATTTTCTGACAATAGCTAATCTTTTCAGATAGTTCAAGGCCAATAATCATCTGCTGTCACACAAAATGGCTTTCAATCCGGATGAAAAGAGGTATGATGTGACGTCACTGGACCCTTTGCAGCTGTCAGTTAAGCATCCCGGTCCAGAAGCTGTCAGGGTTCTAATCATCACCGCCTTTTTTATAATGGCCGTCTTCCGCTGCTGATGTTGAAGAGATCATTCTCCCCTACTTTCTTTCAGCTGTGATGGATACGTGACAATTTAATAACAACAAGAGGCATGGTTGAATGTTAATCATTTGCAATTATGTTGGGTTTATTTAGCCTAGGCGCTCTTATTCAAGACCTGCCTGCTCAATTTGTGTCCATATGTGTGATTAATTATTTCGTGCAAAAACGTTTTACTTCAATTATGTTTATTTTATTGATGTTTAAAGAAAATAATTGTTTTAAATTTGTAGATACATTTACAATAAAGTGAAACGTAGCTACCGCCATCTATCGTCGGATAGTGATTACTTTGGCGCAAGCTTTATAGAAATCTTTGACAGGTGTTCCTGGAAAGCTGATATACAAGAGGTAACTGTAAAAACTACAATAGTAACCGTACAGACTGCTAGTCTAAATTTTGTGCTTAAGCTTTTGAAAGTTCAACTTATAGACAAGAGGTGTACCAAATTTCGCCCTGTAAGCAACTTCATTTTTGAATAATATGCGAGGGTTGGTCCAGGTATACAAATTTGTACTAATGGCTCTGAAAGTGGGGGTTGAAAAAATGCATATACCGACCCTTTTCAATTTTTGACAGGTATTGTGGCGAAGCATGATGGATTTCATATTATTTTTAAAATTGACCATCGCAATGGCTGCTTAATAAAAATGGCAATTTGTGAGGAAATAGCATTTGATTAGGCTTATATTGCGAACCTTAAATGATTTTTTCTATTAGGCAGTGATTTTCCCAATAGCATCCTTTACAAACTTTTAAATATGATACATTTTTCGTAATCATTTAGTAGAGCAAGGCAAAGAAATTCTAGAGGACAACCTTTAATAATTTGAAACCATAGCGGAAGTTGCTTTTGTCGCTATGGCACTCTAGCGCCATCTAATGAACGCTACTTAAAAACAAAAGCTACGCAGCTTTCTTCCTTTAAATGCCTTTAGAAAAGCTTTCTCTGTAAACTAAACTGATTCTCAGCACACATTTATATTAAAGAAAGTTCAGAAACTGCGCGAACAAGAGGTTTCTGTTCGGGAAAACATGTGCTTTGTTTCAAACTAAACATACGGTTTAAAATGTATTAAAAACCATGGCGATTTATATCGAACTTGAGCTTTCACTGTCGTATTTCCTTTCATCTACAAACCAAATCAATGTTCCGTAGCGGTATGTTTATGGGATTTCCTTGAGATGCACACTTTGTATGTAAATGTACTGCTGAGACCTTGTGATGTGCGTGGATTGACATAGACAACTTTATTTTGATATCTGACCACCAAGTTCTTGTTTTATCGTTGCTTGCGAGTCGAAATTAGCATAGCCTTTGTCTTTGATTTCACTTGATGCAAGTAAGAGTCTGTCACGGAGGCCAAGTTCCCACCCAATGATATCTGGATGAAGAAGTAACATTTAAATATGAACTTCCTTTAGCAACGAATAGTTGCAGAATCTAGAAAATGTAAATAGCTAGTAGTTGCCCACATCCATTATTTATCTTCTTGTTTTATTAGACTAGCAGGTGGTTATATTTCATGTTGCTCCCATTAATTTAGTGTTAATGAAGCTGGAAAGGGTTCTATTCATATCTAATCTTATTTCTTCTGCTGGTGTTTCGTTCGTACTAGAATAACTAAAATATTAGATGGACCGACTTGGGCATTTGTATAAAATTTATTCTTCATTTTAAGTGATGATTGGATTCCAGGAATTTATTTTAAACACACATGAAAACTTTTGCACAAAAAAGGATCATATAAGCATAATAGATATATTTAAGCTCATCAAGAGAGAGATTCTATAATGATGGCAAAACAAATTTAGCATTTTTAATGACAACACTTGATTAATCCCAATGTTATAGTCTAACAAGCTAAATCTAAAAGTCTAAAATATTAGAAACATCTATTAATGCTTATTTTGACTAAGGCAGTAGGGGGAATGAAGTGAATAGTTTTGCAACATTTGCCTAACATATTGCCCCATATTACTGGTTATTGAAGAAACAAATGTTTGTATGCGACTTGACTGCTTACAAATTGCAAACTCTAAAATGTTATTTTCTACATTTCTATATGTGTTTTCAAAAAATATAGAAATAACAACAAGACAGTAAGAAAACGACAAACCTTTATACTTTCTGCAAAAATTCAGGACATGAGGGTATTTTCAGTCAAACTTGAAATGGTACCCATGTCATATCATACGTTTAAAAAATTTACAATTCATACTTAAAAGCTATGTATGCAGTCGTGATGCTAATATAGTGAACTTTTTCTTGTATTAACGAGTATTGTGAAAATGTTACAAGCTTGAATACAGTCTGCTTGACATGCTTACGATATTAGAATGCATTTAAAAATGCAAGAATCTAATCAAAGTCAAAAATAATTACTAGCTTTTATTATACTCCATTGAGAAAAATATTATTCATTAGTGCAGTAATATTTCGTAAATTCATAGTTTTAACTATAAGATGCACTTTTTGTATTTCGAAATATTAGCCAACGGACGCAACATTATATATAATCATGTTCTTCTAAATACATTTTTATTTCACTTTAACTGTTTCGATTCTACGATTTAACAGGGTAAATCAACATTGTGGTCTTTCTTTTCTGTATAACCTTGAACCTACAAGTTCTGCATATTATTCGGTTTGCTTAATTTACATAAATATGTAAATGTATTAAGTGCTATCACAGAAAAAATGCAAACGCCTTATGTAGTGCTATAACTGTTTATCTAATTTAAGATTTATATGTAGTTAGTGACTATCTTCAAGGTGCACTTATTGCCTGAGAGCAAGCGTTTGAAGTATTTATATAAATTATAAAAGGCACCCCTTCCTGTTTGCTTACTTAATTTTATTAGACGCTAAAAAAACGTGTCTCATCATTTTTATACGAATCTACATACTAATTAATTTATTTCTCAAAGCAGCGATTTTTGGCACAGGTTTTTTTATAACAAATAATGATCAAATGGTATTTAAAATATTATCACCTCTATTATGTATTACACCTTAATGGGTTGGGTTTTCAACAAATGGAATAATATATATTTCTATGCCATTAACACTATTGTTTTCTCATCGACTGCACCAATGAATTTTAAGATGTATTTTAATATAGACAAAAAATTAACCCCGCACTGTTTTGGTAAAATTTTGAATAACGATTAAAAATGGGTCTCTTACTTCTAAATGTAGATTCTAAAACCTCTATTTTAATGTTTGTGTCTTCTTTAGTATTTGGTACATATAAAAGATGTTGACAGTTGAATTTTGTCACTCAGCCATTAAGGACCTATAGTGAGGAATGTAGATAAGTTTCAGTGTGAAACTTCGGTTTCACGAAAAAGGTAAGCACATGCATTGCATATTGTCTATTCTCAAGTTAGTCTTTTAGTCTATTTAATCCATGAAAATTACACCGGCAGTAGTCAAAAGGGTAGTTCTTACGACTCATATGCTTTAGCGGACAGATTCTTTCAGTTTCCTGATAACATAGGCAACACGTATTACATATGTTACACTACCAACACTGCTATTATTTTCAATCATCACTTTTAAAGTATGTTATATTAGCTTAGTTGGTATTCAATTAAAATATATAATTTATAAATGAAAATTTCGGTATAACAGCAGACAGTCAACAAAATCTCATGTACATAGCAATAAATTTTATCTGGTTGTCATGCAAATCATTTTTATTTTCTAATAACTAATTCAAATCAACATCTCAGAGTACAGATCAAATTATAAATTGTATTGAAACAGCTTGATTTTCTTAAAATATAATTAATTCTTAAGTAAACTAAACATGATAAAAGGAGACTTTTGCAGTTCAAAGACAAATTATCAGAATTCATGTTGCATCCGCCAAACTATATCTTTTCTTGGAAAAATATTGCAACTGGCCGTATAATGGTTTGATGGCATCTCACACTTATAATAATAAATAATAAATGTATTAAAAATTGGATAAATACTTTGTTCAGGACTTCAAAACTTTTATTTAATCTGGGGATAAATTTGGTACTCAAAGGATTCTCGACAACTAAAATGTTTTAGGAAAAAAAAATATTGTTGTCTGTGTAAGTAATATTATGCATACAGTAGTAACATATGATTGTGATAGTGATACCACTTTAAATTTTAAAAAGACCCCAATTTAATATGTGCATGTAAATTAAAACTCATATTTTTTAAAAATAAAGTGCATTTGCGTACTACAATAATTAATATTGCTATGTTTCCGATCCATTTTAAAACAGAAATGGACAAAATATATAAACAGCGGTTTTATTCAGTGCAACATGGAAATTCATTTATTAATTTATACAAATCCCCAATAGAAAGTGTAACAATTGAATCTAAAATTCATACAGGAAGATTGATATAATCTGAAATGTAATCATTGTGTATCATCCAGCATTTAAATGGAATTTAATTCGTAATCAAATGTCATTCAAACGGATCATTAATCTTCGCAAGGCAGTTCTAATATTTGTTACAGCTTTTGTCTCTCACGTGGCTTTTATCTGAGACTTGTTTAGGTTTTATTTAGAAAATATCTATTTAGACTGCGATAATTAATGGTATTTCACAATTTGACGAAATTTCCCCTGAGGTAGAGGTTCGTCGCGCCGCGCTGTCGCTAATTAATTTAAAAAATATGTAAATTTTTTATTTACTTTTACGTCCAGACAAATTTTAGATTAAACAAGGGAAAGGAAACCTCAACAATACTTTTAATAATGATTTATTCACTTTTGCTTGGACAATTACAACAGTAAATAGGTATTGTATCTGTAATCTAAACCTGTACTGCACTCACACACACAACAGTACAAATACATAAATAAAATGAACAAAGAATGTTGGAACAATATTTGAGCTATAGTAGTATACACAATATAATACAACTTTACATTTATCCCCAATACGAATTTAGTGCAAAAATACTGGAGAGAAGAAATGTTTACAAAAAGTTGATGGTTTAGATTAAGATTTTAGAAGGAAAGAACACGCTTCTTCAGGAACATTAAAACACACGACGTGGCAGAGATAAGTGCTCAATACAAAATTATTGCAATGAAAAATAGGAAGGTTAAATTATAAAAATTACATTAAAATATAATATTGCTTATGATTAAACCAGTCAATATATTGTAAACATTTTAATGTACTTAATATTATAATTTTTTTTTGTATTTTGTATTGCTCACAAAAAATGACTCTGTCATCTTAATCTATTTCGCAAAAATAGATTAAGTAGAAAATATTTGTCGTATAATGAAATTAAGTACTTAACCAAATAAAATGTATTTTTTATGAGCTGCAAACACATTTGAAAATATTTGATAGTAAGTACAATATAATGAGTGAATTAAAAGGTATGATTTTCAGAACGGAACGAAATGTACAATATTTTTAAATAATACATGACAATTTTGCACGCTTCTAATATTTTCAAACGTGTCTCATTTTGATTAGGTTTATTTCGCAATCGCATGAGGCATTTTTATACATATATAGGTGTTCACGTCTCTGTATTATTTACATTAATACTAAATTTTTCTTTTCGTTACATAATTTAAGGGTCAACATATTTTTTATTTACAAAATTATATAAAGTGAACATTAATTTTTCATTTTCAACCTACAATATTTACACTAGTCTAGACTACTTTATTTAATCACACTTGTTTCATTTTTGTCCCTAATGAGCAGTTAGTGTCTTTATCACTATGAATTGATAATAAATAATTACAAAAATCTTACATTTACATCATATTTTCTTTGAATTTACTTGATTTATGAGTTGTATAATATTGCACTTTTCTTTGAGGGAACTTGTTGTTGGGACTGTATCCAGTATTTGCGGATGTTGATTGGAAATACTGCAAGAAATTTGCAAATACTATTTTTAACGTTAAATCCCATAGGTTACTAGAAAATTGACGTAGTCTTAATCCCAGCAAATGTTTGTTGATACGGAACTAATGTTTTCACTTTTATATTTCATAAATACATCATAAATAAATTCACAGCCATTGCGTTAGCTGGATGTGTTAAAAATTAGTGAAATGCCAACTGAAACTTTCAAATTTTATTTACAATTAATCTAACTTCACCTGGCTACAGCGGGTTGCTAGGGGAGGTTAGATGTGATAAAACGCATAAACAACTTTATCTACAAATAAGTATTGCTATTTATAAATATTTATTATTTATAAATAAGCGCTGTAAAGATGTTTTTCCATAGATATTTTACCTATAAATGTGTTTTATCTGTAGATATTTTTATTTATAGATATTTTTATCCATAGATAATTTTCATCTGTACATAAATTTTAATTATCACTAAAATTAATAGAGAATTTGGAATTCTGCTAAGGTATGCACTACGCCAATTCAATGACTTATCAGCTACTAAATCGTAGGAATACATGTTTTTTTTTTCAAAAAAAGTGCCAAGACGATATCTGCCGAACACACAAAGATCGCTCACGTTTATAAAAAACGTCCATTGGCACATAGTAACTATATAGAGACGATAAACTCAAGATAGGTCGCCATGTTTCCTCCTCAGATAACCGAAGACGTGAAGGTTCTGGTGAATCATTGCGCTATCTTGAGCCGAAGACTGCACTAAGATCCGATTATGGTCCTACGAGGGCCCGCAGTCTCCGTTATAGGTGGCCCAGGGCTAGCTGTACGGACTGCCGCAGGCGTACAAACCGCGCTGCATGGGTCCCATACCTCCCATCCCCATGGCTTGGTGAAATGCATAACCTTCATCTTGTAGTGATGCCAGATGGAAATCTGTAACATTAAATTCGTATACAGATATTTGTTTTGAAATTTTTCATCATTGATATTTTTTAATTGATGGGGATGAGAAGCATTCACAAATAAATAAATACACAGACAGCAAAGCGAGGCAGCCAGAGAAATATTAGTTGAAGCAAATATTTTTTATGGGTATTATCTTTTGTTCGCAGTTAGCTAAAACAAGAATTAATTATCGGGACCGTATTTGCAATCTCTAATTCTGAAGATAATCATTTATTTAAGTAGAAATTAAAATTCTTCTGAGAAATGCTGACTCTTTTTCAAGAAGGACACGATTTGCCTTTTCTTCATAAGGTTCAATACGAGGTGACACCTCATTATTTGAGTTACAGAGAACAAAACAATGTCTCTATATGTTTTCTAAAGGAAATAAAGAAATAATGGGAACTGTGCACACCGACCAGATCAAAGAATTCCTCCATGCTGTTTTCATGGGTTCGTAAAACAGCGTTTAATTTGCACGTTATTTAACATTAATGGTGGGCTAGCCAGGGTGTCACCTTGTTGAAAAGTTTGTTCTTTGAACACTTGCGACAATATTGTAACATTTCGGTACGGGTGGGCCAATTTTTCTTCATACACTCAACCTATTAGGACGTAGAAAACTAATATTCTGCGCACTAGGAAAGTTCATGCTTAATGGATTTTGTTTTATTTTGTGTTCCAGCTTGATTTTTCGAAACTTTAACATGCATGAGGCATATTGAATAAGCGTGATATTCTAAGAAAACCATAAGTTATTAACTAAAGTGAATCAAATTGTACCGATTAAATTTTATGTAGATGGAAGTTTTAAAAAGTTGTTGCTAAAATTACTCAAGCCATCAATTTGCAGTTTCGCATTGTTTCACTTCAATTTTAAGAAAAAGTCAGGCAAACGAAACAGTTTTGAACAAAGAACCAATAGTAGTAGTTCAGCCACCCTGCCAACCGAAATAATTCGATTGCTTGCAAGTGTTTATGATTGCTACTATATTGGACATCCTGCTGTGAGAGAGCATTCCTTCACACCATGCATTATTTCTGCTTCGTAATGTCGCCTTTCGCAATTGCTTAAAACCCAACGAAATTTCCAACTAATTTCTACTCAGATTGACTTATCACTATACTTGCAATGACTAAATATAGACATTACGCCAAGTATTTATTACTTAATTTAATCAACTCGAATATATTTTTCCGAATAAACAAAGTTGTATAACACTTGCTGACAACATAAAATTTTAGCTGGCCCTGAGCTAAATTTTTGCAAACTGCGGCGGGGCAACTTATTTTCTATGCATATAAAAACATGAACATGTCTCTAATCAAGTCGTTTTCAACTGAATATTTATAAGTGTAGTTAGCCAACTGGTAGTTACGTTTTGATAAGCAAACTGAAAAATATTGCGTGATTTATAGTCACTTTGGAGAATAATGATATATTTGCTCACCTATTGGCATTGAATTTTATGCTAATTTAATAAATGTGGCTTAGAATCGCATTCTTTAACTGAAAAATACCTTTTAATATTAGTTTTCAGACACAAAGTTTATGGCGATTTATACGATAAAAATAATCCTTGTTCAGCTACTGCCTCTTCTTGTAAACGTGTTGTGGTGTAAAATTTTAATTCAGTAATCTATCCCCAAAAATAAGTACAATTTTTATCTTGAATTTTAATTTATTTATTTTTTCAACTTCTACAGTAATATGTTAATACACTAAATTCCATAAGTCATGCGAGCACATTTGAGAAAAGTGCAACGCTTTCACAACATGCTAGTTTGTTCCCTGTGTTTTTCCGAATTTGTTGTTGAATGCTTTATAAAGTAAATGTATGTGTACTATTTACAAGCTTGCAATAAAACTAAAGATATTGCGGCTTAAACGGTAAGCAAAGGAACAAAAAAATTAAATAAAATACCTAAAAAAATCACAAATCATAACACCCTAAGTAGCTAGGTGCGCAAACTGACTAGGATGCAAATCAAACTGATAAGGGTGTCCGTAAGGAGACATATGATACGGAACGATATTCATACTGGCCATTTTGTGTTCTTTTTTCCATTTCATACGCCTGTTCTGGAACCAAATTTTTATTTGCCTTTCCGTAAGGCAAAGTGCGTGCGCGATTTCGATTCGCCGCCGCCTTGTCAGATATCTGTTGAAATGAAATTCTTTTTCTAATTCCAATGTTTGATATCGCGTGTACGACGTCCTCTGCCTTTTGGTCTCTCCATTGGCGTTCACAGTACCTGGAACAATAATAGAAAATATAATTAACTAAGTTTTCTTGTACATTTCGAGTAGAGATCGTTTCATTTTCGCATTTTTAAATGTAAATATAATAATAGCCTGTCAATTGAGGACCATGATATACATTGAGGAACTAACGCAATTTCTGCTAGTGAAACCAAATCAATATTTAAATAGCACAAATTACATTCGTCACTCTGGTTTGTTCATTTGTTCAAGAATATATTCTCCATCGACCTTCCAAACATACTTCTTTCGCTAAAGAGATACTTTAAGAGTATCAACATCAACTGCAATTAAAACCGACTGCGATTTTAGAAACGATTCAAGAAGCCCAAACAGCAACAACACATTCCGACCAAGTCTTATACAATATGTACAAGGAGAATGTTTTATGGTTTTCCTAAACTGTTTATACTGCGATTACTGGAATATTATACTGAGAGATGTGCGTTCCTAGACTCCTACTACTACATCATTGGCCGGACGCCAGGTACTGATTTATTCAGTGGCAAGTCGCGGCTTCCTTGAGGGAGACGTGCTACAAAACACCTATGCGAGCAATGAGTTACTGCTCCCGATGTCACTTGGCCGTGTCCGCGGCTTGCGAAATGTTTGTATATCATTTTGATGTCGTTTTGAAGATTGCGCCGTTATGTTATGCGAGTTATAATTGGGTTTGCACCTCATAACTAAAATAACCGAGTATGTGGGTGTTCCACCGTTGAATAGATTTATCACGCATCTCGAGGAGTTCCCTTGCATATTTTATTCCAATTGAGAACGCACAACTGGCGTTGCTTTGATACGCACATTGTCATTGTGATGTTCAGTACGAGTGCGATTTCCCGCTTAGCACGCATGAGTTTCCTAATAGAACACGAACACTTGGAGTCAGGTCTGGTTTGAGCATAAAGTATAGAGTGTAATCCCAATAAATTAAGAACAAAATATCCTGTTGGGGTATGAGGGGACACGCTTTCGTTGTTAGATTCGTATTGAACGCTAGTTTTAGCAGCTGATGGCAATTTTGTGCCGATAAGCCTTGATTTGCGTTGGATGATTTACATTTTAAGACAAATTTCTCATCGATAAAGAATTTGTTGGGCTAAGACAAAAAGTGGTAGTTCTATATAATGCCAAATTAACTAACATGCGATCTCATTCACAACTTTATTTCTTTCATGTTTCTCCAAGTACAAGAGATCTTGATGGCAGTTTAAGAAAGTAAAAATGTGATATAAGATCCCAAAAAACTATCACCTTATTAAACAATTTTATTGCTGAACGAAAGTTGTATACCTATCAAAGATTCTTTGCAATGTCAGCGTTTCAAAATGGCTTCATGTTCTAAGAGCGTTCTAAGCTACTTTAAATATTTGCCAAATTTAGCTTTGCAAAAAAGCAGTCGGATGTGTCGAATTAAATTTTGAGCTAACACCGTTGTATACAATTTTATTGCCGACATTAACGATTAGGATGCACAAAGGATGTACAAAATCGGTTTATACAAATAGATAAATCTTTCTCGTTATAGATACTTCTTTCAAAAGTGTGAGCACATAACACAATGGCTGAAAAGTCCGTGGGATAAGCAATAGAACAACATTAATTTGGCAATATTCAACTTTAATTCAGCATAGTCGCCATGAAGAGCGATACGCTTATTTTAACTACTCTCTAACATTTCGATATTTTTATTGTAGAACGATCCATGTTTGACCTCATAGTAGGCTTTTTCAAAAATTAATGATTACTTTAAAGATCATATGGATTTTTTTATTAATGATGTTGATGTTTTACCCGAAGTGTGAAGTACAGAAGCAATGCAGAATTTGACTTTAGTATCTGACAACTAAGTCTCTTGATGCTAGCCTTTTGTGTTCAGTGAATCATCCACGGTATACTGTATTTCATAGTACTGACAAAAGATCTGCTCCACTATAACATTATAGGTCTGCTATCAAAATTTGCCCCTCCGAGTACCTCACCAGCAGGATATCTCCCAAGAGAGTAATAAAGCAATTAGGTCTTTCAGAAAGTAAAAATGTGATATAAGATCACAAAAAAACTATCACCTTATTAAACCATTTTATTGCTAAGCGAAAATCGTATACTCATCGAAGATTCTTTGCAATGTCACCGTTTCAAAATGGCTTTATGTTCTAAGAGCGCTCTAAGTAACTTTAAACATCTGCTAATTTTAGCTTAGCGAAAAAAGCAGTCGGATTTGCCGACTTGAATTTTGAGCTAACACCATTGTATAAAATTTGATTGCCGACATTAACGGTTAGGATACTTCTATAGAAGTACCACACAATTTTGGCTCTTCACTTGTTTTGGTTTAATTTTATGATTTGCAAATTTAAATGTAGGTAAGCTAGCTAATTAATTAATTGATTTTTAGCTCGTTTTTCAAAGTAAAACTGACTTTGTAATGCAAGAATTACAAAATTGGTTTGTACAAATAGATAAATATTTCTCGTTAGGGCTACTACTTTCAAAAGTGTGAGCACATAACACAATGGCTGAAAAGTTCGTGGGATAAGCAATAGAACAACATCAATTTGGCAATACTCAACTTTAATTCAACATAGTCGCTTTGAAGAGCGATACGCTTATTTTAACTACTCTCTAACATTTCGATATTTTTATTGTAGAACGATCCATGTTTGACCTCAAAGTAGGCTTCTTCAAAAATCAATGATTAACTTAAAGATCATATGGATTTTTATTAACGATGTCGATGTTTTACCCGAAGTGTGGCGAACAGAAACATTGCAGAATTTGACTTTTACTATCTGAAAAATTTAACCTATTGATGCTAGCCTTTTGTATTCAGTGAATTATCCACGGCTTACTGTATTTCACAGTACTGACAAAAGATCTGCACTACTATAACATTATACGCCTGCTGATAAAATTTGCCCTTCCGAGTACCTCACCAGCAGGATATCTCCCAAGAGAGTAATAAAGCAGTTAGGTCTTTCAGAAAGTAAAAATGTGATATAAGATCACAAAAAACTATCACCTTATTAAACCATTTTATTGCTGAACGAAAATCGTATACTTATCGAAGATTCTTTGGAATGTCACCGTTTCAAAATGGTTTTATGTTCTAAGAGCGTTCTAAGTAACTATAAATATCTACTAAAGTTAGCTTAGCAGAAAAAGCAGTCGGATTTGCCGACTTGAATTTTGAGCTAACACCGTTGTATAAAATTTGATTTCCGACATTAACAGCTGAGATACTCCTAAAGAAGTACCACACAATTTTGGCTCTTCAATTGTTTTGATTTAATTTTATGATTTGCAAATTTAGATTTAGGTAAGCTAGTTAATTAATTAATCGATTTTTAGCTCGTTTTTCAAAGTAAAACTTACTTTGTAATGCAAGAATTACAAAATTGGTTTGTACAAATAGATAAATTTTTTTCGTTAAGGCTTTTTCTTTCAAAAGTGTAAGCACATAATATAATGGCTGAAAAGTTCGTGGGATAAGAAATAGAACAACATTAATTTGGTAATATTCAACTTTAATTCAACATAGTCGCCTTGAACAGCGATACGCTTATTTTAACTACTCTCTAACATTTCGATATTTTTATTGTAGAACGATCCATGTTTGACTTCAAAGTAGGCTTCTTCAAAAATCAATGATTAATTTAAAGATCATATGAATTTTTTTATTAATGATGTCGATGTTTTACCCGAAGTGTGACGAACAGAAACATTGCAGAATTTGACTTTTAGTATCTGAAAAATGTAACCTATTGATGCTAGCCTTTTGTGTTCAGTGAATTATCTACGGTTTACTGTATTTCACAGTACTGACAAAAGATCTGCATTACTATAGCAATATACGCCTGCTGACAAAATTTGCCCTTCCGAGTACGTCACGGCAATGCAGAATATGACTTTTAGTATCTGAAAACTTAGTCTCTCGATGCTAGCCTTTTGTGTCTAGTAAATCATCCACGGTTTACTGTATTTCACAGTACTGACAAAATATCTGCACTATTATAACATTATACGCCTGCTGACAAAATTTGCCCTTCCGAGTACCTCACCAGCAGGATATCTCCCAAAATAGTAATAAAGCACTTAGGTCTTTTAGAAAGTAAAAATGTGATATAAGATCATAAAACCTATCACCCTATTAAACCATTTTATTGCTGAACGAAAATCGTATACTTATCGAAGATTCTTTGAAGTGTCACCGTTTCAAAATGGCTTTAATAAAACATAGTCGCCTTGAAGAGCGATACGCTTATTTTAACTCCACTATAAGTGTGAAGTGAAGTGTGAAGAACAGAAGCAATGCAGAATATGACTTTTAGTATCTGAAAACTTAGTCTCTTGATGCTAGCCTTTTGTGTCCAGTAAATCATCCACGGTTTACTGTATTTCACAGTACTGACAAAATATCTGCACTACTATAACATTATACGCCTGCTGACAAAATTTGCCCTTCCGAGTACCTCACCAGCAGGATATCTCCCAAAATAGTAATAAAGCAGTTAGGTCTTTTAGAAAGTAAAAATGTGATATAAGATCATAAAACCTATCACCCTATTAAACCATTTTATTGCTGAACGAAAATCGTATACTTATCAAATATTCTTTGCAATGTCACCGTTTCAAAATGGCTTTATATTCTAAGAGCGTTCTAAGTAACTTTAAGTATCTGCTAAAGTTAGCTTAGCAAAAAAGCAATCGGATTTGTCGACTTGAATTTTGAGCTAACCTTTTTGTGAAGAACAGAAGCAATGCAGAATTTGACTTTTAGTATCTGAAAACTTAATCTTTTGATGCTAGCCTTGTGTGTTCAGTGAATTATCCACGGCTTACTGTATTTCACAGTACTAACAAAAGATCTGCTCCACTATAACATTATACGCCTGCTGACAAAATTTGCCCCTTTGAGTAATTCACCAGCAGGATATCTCCCAAGAGAGTAATAAAGCAGTTAGGTCTTTCTTAGCAAATTAGCGCAACCTATAACACTAAAAACAAAATGTGATACAAGAAAAAGCACGGATACAGAACAAAAGCGATGCAAGTGTTTTTTTTTTCAACATTTATGACCAGTCAAGGCGTTTCCAATTTTCTTTATCGAATTTTGAGAAGGTGTATCCTTGAAGCCGGTAAGTAAAGACGAATAGCTAACCAATACGTTTCGCAATAATATGTTTGAAAATTTATGAATAAAAACACTGTAATAGATTTGATCTGCCTCAACCATAAAAATATAAATGCTTTTATACTCAATAGCCGTTCCCTTTTGTTCCTTGTTCCAGTATACTTATAAAAGATCTAGAATATTGCACAGAACGTATTAACTCAGAGGTCTGTAAGCATTATATGCAGTTTTATCATGCAATTCTATTATTTTAAATTATATCAGCAATTAATCAGTTTCATACTTTTTATAATAATTTTTTGTGAATCTTAAGCCTGCTTTCTTAAAGAATAAGTTTTGCCTCTATTACTTCACAAACATAAAGTTTTCCAAATTAATAAATTAACTGGGCAAGCTCGCATTGTCATCAAATTAGCACAGTTTGTATCATTAAAACCAAATTGTACAGGAAAAATTAGAAATACAAAACTCAGACAAAAATAACAGAAGGCAGTTTATAATTCAAAAGAGATATATAAAATTGGTTGGCGTAAACACAGTTCTGCTCTTGAGTTGCATTGTTTTTATTTGAATTCCTACGGCTGTTCAAAATTTACATATGGATAATGTATTCCGCATTTATATTATTTACTTTTAAACGTTTCAGGGGACGATATTTACCATGTTTTATGAAACTTTGGTTGCCTATAAAGGGAAGATATTACAAACTCGGCCAGTAGAGGCCTAGATTTGTCCTATAATTATATCTTAGTTTTTATAATTATTTTCAAAGAAGGTGAGAGATATCAACCACTCAAAAAGCACTCTAAGGTATTCGATATTCAAACTTTTTTATGTAAAATTCGTTTCAGCAAATATGTTTGTTTTTGGTTTACATTTGAATGTTTTGAATTGTTCTATATTTACTGTGGCACCCCAAATACCTACCTGGAAATCGAGAAAGCGTCAATCAAAACCTCGTAAATATTTAGCCTAAGATTGCGTTTCATAAAATAATATAAAAATCATATCAGAAAGACTTAGCAATTTAGCTTCAATATACAAACTCATTGGATACTTAGATCGTTTAAAAAATTAAAATGCTCATCAAACTATAAAGTGTTATTTGATTTACAATTTCCAAGCCTAAAAATTAATTACAAATTAATTTTAAACGGCTTACGTTGAATACACTCAAAATTGTGGCAAATATCCACCTGGCAGCTGTATTCATCAACAGCAAAAATCCAGGCACACTCTCATTAAAACTACCAATTACATTGACATAAGTACGTAGCTTTGCATCGAAGTCTCTTAGTTCCACTTTTCACGCCACATACCCAAGAAAAGGCAATAAAAAATATTCGCATTTGTGTGAATAATACGGATTTTTAGCAAATTAATCATTTTTTATATTCAATAAAGTTAATCGTATCGGGCGATTTATAGCTTGATTTCCAGTCAAAAACTACATAATCTTAGAATCACAATTTTTAATAAATGAATGTTTCCTTTGGAATAAAGTCGTCTTACAAGTAAATAAATATTTCAAAAGTAGGCAAGGACACCAAGCCTTCTAATTTATTGCATTTTTTTGTTATTGGTAAAGCTGCCAAATATACTTTAGCTACTTGAGATATTCTGAGCAATCTTTTTCAAAATGTAGTTAAATTTTTTCCCACTAGTGAGTTAAACTGGGTCTAGTTGAAGTATGAGCTGAAACTTCAACGAATTTATGATTGACCAGTTTAATTGCCCTCTTTAAATTGTACCACTATTTCACGATCAGCAACTGTTAAATTTCCCAAGTGAATCCAGAAAATAATGCTCAATCTCTTGAAAAATATGTGAAAATACATCACTTGTCGAAGCAGTTAATAAGCGTGCAGTATAAAACTATCATCCGTTGATGTATTTGATGCGAATCTCTGAGATTCGTTTTGCCGGTCAATGAGGAATAGTATAAGGACTATTTATATTTAATTTGTAATGTGACATAACAACTTCTGGCTGATGAATTACGCGCCACATGCGAACTGTAGTATGTGTTAAAATATTTATGGGGCACCATTTATAACTTTATAGAATTTTTTTTCTGTTGGTGTATGTGTAATAAGGCCTATAAATATATTGTCAAATTTTATTGCCCACTTGTTTCGAGTTTTACTCACATGGTTCTCATTATTGATTATCCCCCTTTTCTTTTATACGGACCATAAATACCACATGTACGTAAAAGAAAAATAATGTGGAGAGCTCAAGACATCGTGGCTTAGCGGCTGTAATCAACAGTTCAGCACTATCGAAAATCTTTATTATTATTAAAATATGCCAGGTCTTCAAAGCCCCATGATAAATAGCCGCATTTGCTTTTGTAGTAATAATATTGTAATATTTGACAAAGGCGATTAAGTAGGATACAATAAAGAACTGTTTACAAATGTGTTGCGGTTGTAAAGGAAACATTTTTCATTAGAGATTTTGGCAACGTAAATTCTATTTCAATATCAATAATATGTATTGATGTAAAGAAGTCCACGAGCACTCGCAATTTCAGATCAAGTGTAAAATCTTGATTTAATGCATGGATAATTAGCACAAAGGAACATTTTCTCCTTGTATCAAGTTACGTTACTTAACAGCTTGAAAATATCTTTTGCCCACTTCCAACCGAGCAGCAAGTTGTTTCATGAAGAAACATCTCCGAAGTGATTTATCTGCAAGGAAAATACGCGACACAAGCATTACAAAAATCCAAAGCGATTTTTATTCAAATGCCCTAATTCCCGCTCTTTCAACTGTTACACGATGAATTATGAAAGTTATCTTAACACATGTATAAATACTAAACGTACTCAATAAATTATTAGCCGGAGACTTCGCTGCAGGAGCGGACAGCCTCCGAACCTCTTCTTCTTTTGCCGACAACTGAGGATACAAGCCTTCTTCTTGATCTCGCGTAGGTGTAGGATTATTCATAAGATCGTTGTCTGAGATCGTGTTTACATGCTTTTATTATTTGTACATCCGATATACATAAAGTCCAGTTGTGTTTACTTTTCTAAACTATTGCGATTCTTAATATTCTTATATAATCAGATGACTGATTCCGTGTGGTCTGACATTTCAGTTTATCTTTCTCGACTTTGACACTCACGTTTTGTACAGTGCATTGTTTCCGATGATAAATTTATCAGTTCTGTTAGTCGCATGCGTTTAAATTTAAACCATGATGTTAGAGCTATCCGTAAAAATGTTTCTATACACAGCAAAGACCTTATTATAAATAGCCGCATTTGTACAACTTTACAAGCGAGTAACATTTATACAGTTATATCTGTATTCGTAATTTGATCACATAGTTACAATTCGTCATCTGGTCATAAAACAACATTAATCTCACGGATCAGCTTGGGAAATAAACTCCTATTTTAAAATTTATGCGAAACAAGTTTTTCTTTTGCTCAAATGTCTGTTTGCGTAACGATTTTTATTTGGGATGAAAAAAACATCAACACACATCATCATAATCCCTCTGGAAATAGCAAAATAATCCTCAGCAACTATTAAAAATAGTCTAATGGAAAAAGCTTTTCATATAATACATACATATTTTGGAGATTATACATTTCCTCTGAAGTTTTATACTAGATACAAGTTTTTTCTGTGCTTCCTGAATATAATTTGTAATAATGTGCAAAATAAACGAATTGGATTCAGTTCCATATTGGATCCTTTTGTGTGCGTCCTATGGTAACGCAGAGACACTCGAGCAGTCCGACTGTCACTTCTAGCATTCCCAGCTAAGTAACAGCATCTGACACATTCTCCATGGTTCCCTTTCCAGGATAACTCCAGACGCTGTCGCGACTCATCCCGCGTACTCGTCTCAAATATCTGACGCTGATTGGCATTTGTTTCTTCTACTGCCTACAAAGCACCACCTAATAGCATAAGCGGTTCGGGCTGTTTTTTGGCGTGTAACTCGTTTAGCTGACACATTTTTCCTTCAGGAAACGTAACGAAAATCGATGGAATTTCTCCTGCCAACTATCGTGAAAGTATTACAAGATACGGATATTTTGGGGTTTAGTTTACAAAATACGAGGCTTTCTACACGCAGATCAACATTTATAATCTTGAGATTAGTATAGAAAGTCTCTTGAGAATAAATGTAAAGTATCTTACATACCTACTTACGTTTAGTCATACAAGTAGTCATGCAGGATTTTTCCTCTCCCTACACATGTATAAATGAGTTTGTTGGAATTTATTATTTCTCTTTCATTTTTTATCTCAATATTTAATATGTTCAACGATAATTGATGATGCGAAATGAAATTGTTCGTAGTGAAATTTCAGTCATTGGATTGACTCATTTTTGATAATGTAGTAGAAAAATCGATTTAAATGCCTTAAAAATCACATTACATAATAGTGTAAACATTCTAGAAGAAAACAAATCACTTTAGTTTCTGCTTATATCAAGGCACATACATAAGAAGTTTCCTTAAATAAATTAGCCGTTGATATATGACCAAATGCATCATGTAAAAGATCATGTAACACGGCCTTGCCGCATTAACATCAAATCAAATTTTAATGCTCTGGGACGTTCGCAAATCCTCGTGAACAGTTATTTTTGTTAATTTGTATTACAAATTTTTGGTGGTACACATCAATATAAAATTATTTTCGTCTGCGGATCTGCATTTATTTACAATTCAAGTAGCTTGCAACGTGCGCGCCATTTCCCAGGGTAAACATCGCGTTGCATAATACTTTTTTTGATAAAAATAGTAGCAGGTATTTACGTTTGTATTATTTTTAATATAAAGTGAAACTGTTTTGTCTTTCTTCTCTGATATTAAATAATTGTCGACTTAGTTGTGATCACGATTCATCAAACTGGATTGTTTTTGTTTGGGTATTCATGAATTTTTCTAATACGAAACGTAATTACCAAAAACGTATTATTATTATTATATAAAAAGGCAACACTTTCGCTTTCTATTGAAAAAAATAAGTATTCTAAAATATGTTATACCGAAATAGGTCGTTTTTGTAAGAAGGGTTATATACATTGTTGAATTACATGTTAATCCTTTAAAATGGGTTTAGAATATGTTATGACTAAATTTGGTTCAAGGTTTTCTACTATGAAGTTTTAGCTGTAAGTAAACGTCCTGTGGGTGTGACAATTTTTGGGCAAATACAAATGATGGCCTTTTAGTTTAGTTGTTTTCAGTACAGCAAATTAAATATGCAGACGCACACATATAAATTTTTAATGAAAAATAGTTGCATTTCTGGAGCTTTTTGCCATGTTGTGTCAAGTTTTCTAAACTCATGTTTAGTTAGTAAAGTGTATTTGTGTTGCGATTTCAAAGAAATTAACGATAAATTGTGCGCGTGTATGCTACTACTTTAAATCGCATAGTGCAAAGCAATTTATGATTTTGTTTAGTGATAGCATGAGTTTTGCTAACTCAGCTGAAAGTCTGTAAGAGCAAAAGGTATTGTGATTTTAACAAACTCTAACCGTACAGCATTAGGATTTACATAAAGCTCTTGCTAAACGAAAATTTGTTGATTCTTTCATTTATTTTCCATAAATCTAAAATAATACCTCGAATAATTTAATTGACTATTGTAGAAAATTCATAAATCAGTATTGCTATTTTTAATGAACGTTATAAGTACATATATAA
The DNA here is from genome assembly GCA_033557835.1 of Helochares maculicollis. Lineage (NCBI taxonomy): Eukaryota > Metazoa > Arthropoda > Insecta > Coleoptera > Hydrophilidae > Helochares > Helochares maculicollis. The sequence continues at coordinate 21,421 of JAWQRO010000189.1, forward strand.
TTTAAATAATAAACAAACAAATAAAATAGCTCTAAATCTAGAAATACGCGTGTAGGTTTTTGTGAATTTGTAAAATTTATGAGCCTCGCTGGTAATGCTTTTATAGTTTTATACATAACGCCGATCAGCTAAAGTACGTTAAGTAATTCTCTGGTAGAAAAAAGTTTAATGGGATGTCTGCGACTGTTGACGAAAAATTGTAAATTCTATTGTATTAATTAACAGCAATATTTATTTATACTAGCGAAATTTTTGAAATTTAAGTTATGCAAAGTTTGCGGTGGAGTTTGAATATAAAAATTGGTATGCATAACCAAACTAGTAAAAATATATCTCAATATGGTAGGCACCTGCAATCAATAGCCAATATAAATAAATATTCCACATTTAACGTAATATGGATAGGGAAGAAAATATCTAATAATTCAAATAAGAGGTGAGACTAGATATTTTCACATCGGATGCACAATAAAAGATCAAGTATTTTATAAATCATGTCCTAATAAAATGCTTAAGCGTTATTAATTGTCTAACGATGTTTGTCCAAACTGAAGATGGTTAAGCAGCAAACTTTAATGTAAGCATTGACCAATAAAGTCGAAAAAACAAAATCTAAGACGGGGGATTTTCAAAATTTTGTCAAACAGATAATAATACAGAATATTTCCAATGCTATAGCATTTGATGCCAAAAGAAAAATCATATCAAGAGAAATCTAACAGGGGAGTATGTAGAATCATCTGAACAATAGAGGACTATAACAAACTTTTCATCTTTGTAAATGAGTTACACATTACGATAATACCTTCAATGACCCTGTTGTGCAATTCTTCTCATTATTTGGGAGATTCTTCCGTAAGTGCTCTTATTTTATTCCACCACGGGTTTTGATAGATATATAAATATATAAATAAAAGTCCGAAAGTTATATAAAACTACCTATGATGTAAATTTTTTTTAATATTTTTACTGGATTTTAAAGGATATTTTTCCTAAAGACGTCCATTTTTAGTCATAGATAAAAATAAGATAATGGCATGTATACATGAAATACACTTGATTGAATGGAGCCAAAATTTAGTATCCTTAAACTCAATTAATATAGTAAATGCATATACCAAAGCTATCTTTTTTAAAAGCGCATATACCCCAAACTTTTTATATGCCTCCACAAAATTAAAAACATACAAAAAATGGTCGTCCCATGCTTTTTGCGGGTCTATACAATTCTTCTAAATGTAACGTCTTGTTTCAAAATTTTTTTTATTTCTCTTATTTAATGAACGATTATGATAAACATACTGTGGCCATACAGCCGAAAATACTCGACAATATTTAGTAGCACAAGCATCGTTTCAATAGTTTCGTGCCTGAAAGTCATTCAAAGTGCTACCAAAAAGGGTTCCAAACCTTAATTATTTATAAGCAGATGCTAAATAATATTGATACACAATTTAGCAGGATAAGTTTTAGATGCTTAGATTATAAAATTGTAATAGACATGGGCAACTGGAAGAGTTACAGAACTGCTACCTTGTGATGTATATTAGATTTTGATCGATGCGTCTACAAGAGCCGAAGCTGATGAAGCAAAACGAATACTTCTCATATAAATTTTATCTATAAAATATTGCATAAATTCAACTACTTATGATTTTACAAAAGGCAGCAAGTAATATTTATTCAAAGTATTCTCACGATTATTTTTAAAAGTTACGATTTGATATAAAAAATTTGGTTGTAGATACGTATTTGACATTTTAAAACAACAAAGATTATTCAACTGCTACATGGAACGTTTCCATTAAATTATACTACCTTTTGCAATAAATGGAAGCAATATTAGACTAATCTCTGGTGTTAAAAATAAAAGGTAAATAAATAGTTAACGTGTTAGCAATGTCTTGTATGAATTTATTGAATATGACAAATATCATTCAAATATTAATTATTAACACAAAGCATAGTTAACAATAATATAAAACGTGCAATTTGAGATGTTAACGTATTATTATATAATAACGAGCTAAATTCACAAGAGTGAAGTTGCTGAAATACAATAATCCAAGGGGTAAAATTTGATTTTTTCGTAATTGTCCCTTGTCCCATAGAAATGGGAGTACAAGATTGTTTTTCTTCTGAAGTTAAATAAACGTGGCTTTTATTGTTTTTTGAAATGTGTGATTTGTAGAATTTATCCAAATATTTCTTGCGACGATGTATTGTTGTTGTTATATTTTTAAATGTCTGCACCATCTTAAAGTAGTATTTGGGCGTCAGCATGTGGTTTCGACAGTATATTTTCAACAATTGAGTACAAAAGTTATTTTTATCTATTTTAACATATATAGTCACAACTATTTAATATCTTTCAGTAATTAATTAGGAATTTTAATCGACATTTACCCACAAAACATCTAGAACGTTGCCAAATCAGCATATTTTTACTTAACAAGCGAAAGATTTATAGGTGTGTCGTCAATGGAAACAAGCAAATTTTAATAATTTTCTCATTTAACAAGACGCGTTCTCTTCCAAAGTGACGTTCATAATGAAACGGCAAAATGGTGCTATAAAAATTAATTACTTTCAGGTTCGAACGTATAAAATTGTTGTGTTTTTAATTTTTTTACAATTATGTAAATGCTGAATGTCGTATAAACGTCTAGCGTGACAAGCATGTGGCATATCAGCCGACATACTGAGTGGCTGACAAGGACCGTATGGGGAGCTTGTTTGAGTTGCATGATACATACATTATATTCCATTTGTAACATGAATACATGCTTCTAAAGGAACATATAATTTGGGTATTTTATTAAGTAATTTGAATTTGAATCGCAATTATCGATTTAGTAAAATCTAAGCACATGTACTTGGTTATACTGAAATAATGGAAGTTTTGTTGCTTGAAATGAAGTTGCTATCCTAAGCATGAACATTATTATCTTTGGAATGTACAGTAGTCAGTTAATTTTTACAGAATTGTCAAGTAACGAGAAGTTATGCTTTTAACGTGTTTTTAACATGCGTTATTAATACTATCGTAAAATAACAAAGCCTAATGAAAAACATAATAGCTTCATTTTTGCATGTAGTAAACTAGAAGTATTCGGCAGAATGTGCCAAGCAAAGTGGCAAATTTCATACGAATTGAAAGTACCTTATGGACTGATGAGATTATGAAGATTAGTGTGGAAGATACCTAGCTTTATTTTGTCATTTGATAGATTATTTGCTAAATTTTCAGTCTAAGGTATGACTAGCCTGCATGTACTAAAGCTTTCCTTGAATATTTACAATAACCTCAATTTTTAACACCGCAACTTTTGATATAAGAAAGACCTTACACATACCAAAAATATTTTCACACCATAATAACCCATTTTCCATCCAGGTACAACCATGTGTTATTAAACGGTATGTAAATTACACCAAAACTCTCGCTCATTGTTAGCGATATCTTTGAACGAAATCTCCTATTTGCATAATTAATTTGAGTGTTATTTGTTAATTAGTCACAGGTAGTGGCGAATTCGGCATGAACGCGCTCAAAACAATTCACCTTCTCTATAAACACCTTATCAGTTGGCGTTCACTGTCTGAAATATGTTCAACGTCAACAAAAAAATGTTTTATATATATGTAGTTTATAAAAATTCGAGACTGTTTTAATCCGAAACGTATAAGAATCCAGTATCATAAATCTTTGTGTGACCTCGTAAATTACGAACAGTTGTACTTAAATATTCCAGATTATAAATAACTGAATACGATAGTCAGCTTAAGCTCAACACACACAGCCGCAAGAAGACAGAGAAAGACGTTTATAAAAAGCATTTTCTAATACCTGTGTTCGCAGAGAGCTTGTTTCCATGTCAGATTTAACATTTACTTTTTGGTATTAGCTGTTTTGCAAAACACAAAAATTAATCAATTTCTAATTATGCGACACCTGGTCATAAATTATACCATGAGCCTAGCTGACGCATGGAATTATTGTTGTACAACTATTCGAGAAGAATCCGAAGCATTTTTAATGGCTTGTTAGTTTAAAATATGTATAAAAGTGCATCCTTTTTATTTATTGCCTCTTAGATAACATGCCGGCTACTTCTTTCACGGTACGGCGCACGCATCAATTCACTTCACCGTTTTTGGCTGGAAGTTGATTTTTTTTCTCGACTGGAATTAGAATTTTCAGGGGCACACCAAAAATAAGAAGCCAACTAAAATTCTACGGGAGATTCTAAAATCTGAACCTTAAAAGTATTTTAGTTTTGTATTTATTATTCAAACGAGTTCGCTCTAATAAATTTGGCGGAACATATATTTGTACGCAACAAATTATTTAATTTACTAGGACGGGACGTTGGCAAACAAAAGTTTAATTTATTTGGACGAATTATGGGATCTAGCAATACAATATTTTAAGTGTTAGCGGTTTATATTTTTAAGTAAAAAAATAAATTTGGCGCTTTCATAACAATAACGAATACTTGAATGATAGAATAAATTCATAAATCTAAAAAAACAATAAGTGAGTATACGCAAAAAAGAAATAAATGTTTATAGACAGTGAAAATTAAAAATAGAAAATAGTAAAATTAAAAGGCCAAGTGAAAATTTATATGCATTTGAATGGCGGTTCAAAAATGCCATTGTATTTAATTGCTACCTATTTAGAGGATGAACGCGAAGGCCATACATCAATACGGGACATACTTGCACGCTACGTGCCTAGAACCAATGGCAAGGAGAATTTTTCCAACGTAAATTTTTTCTCAAAGGGAAACGTAACGCTGTCGGAAAATTCAGCCACGTTGCGCTGCCTCGTGGTTGAATTTTCCTTTTAAAACTTCACGTCGGCAACAGCAATGTAGTTGAAAATTATTGAAAAGTACAAAACATTATTCACAGTTCACCCTTGCAGGGTGATCACATCCCTAAAACTAAGGGTGCGAGAGGAGAAGGGAAGACACATCAGAAAGGAAATAGACAGACAGTTATAAATGGTTAGAAAAATTATCGGAGCATTTCTTATTCGATCCAAATACTATACAAACATTTCGCTATTGCTGCGCTGCTCTGCGAACCCCTAAGTACTATTTGAATCACAAAGTATTCTGCCAGGATTGTCTATGTGAAAAAAACGCACCAACTTCGCTTTTCAATATTGATTATGTACGGTGCATGTAATACTACAACATGTAAGCAGGTCTTTAAATAAACTTGGGTGTTCTGCTTTGCCATCTAAAGCATAACAGATCGTGTTTATTGCATGGTTGTTAACGTTAACAACTTCCGCGAATCTAGTCACGAAATTTAACAAATACTAAAATCCGTAAATTATTTTATGCTGCTATTAAATATTTTTGCTTCAGAAACGCAGTTTTGCACTACAAAGCCATTTTGACTAAATTTGCGTTGAAAGCGTTACTTGGCTTTCCCAGAGTTATTTTACGTCGTATGACGGGAAGAAGTAGCTTTTGCAGAATTTCAAATAAACGATGCGTTTGTGCGTGTACAGTTTAAAAATAATTACTGCACGCGATGCATCGGAGCTACCGGTTACTGATTAGAAAAAATAAATTTGTAAGTGCTGGCGGATATACAAATTTCAATATAAAATACACATTCAGATACACAGATCTCCTTTCAGATACATTTGTTATGACCCCGACATTACAACGTTCCGAAAGGGTCATCAGACATCTTGTCAAGCCAAGAGTGACAAGTGAATGACAGGCGCTGGAATCAGCAACTCGTATTCAATCCAACACATAATAGACATGATATATTTCAATATAGTTATGAACGGGAAAAAAGAACAGCATTTGCAAGTCTTGCTCGGCGATAATCAATTCAGCGTATCGGAAACGCGAAAAAATCGAAGTCTTACAGCACGATTAAAATTAGCTGAGGGAAATAACGAGTTTATTAATATGTACCATATTGTAGATTATTTTATGCTTGTTTAATGGTAGCTTGCTGTCTTCGTCGCTCACATGTTTAAAGCGCTATTTCCTATTAATAGCTCCATGTCTTGAATAAGGCGACTTTCTTATTAATTAGCTCTAGTTTGCTAATTATGTAGATCCTGGTTTGTTTGCAAAGTTACTTGAAAAATTAATAGTATTAAAACGCTCTTGTAGGTATATATTTTAATTAATGATATTTTTGGCATAGAAGTTTAATGGATAAGATGTATTCAATTTTGTAGTTTTACTAGCAGGTCTGTCATTTTATGTTTAAAAGGAGCATCCGTACTTTTGCTAAAAATCAAAGGAATTCTATGCAACTGGTAAAGGGATCGCAAAGTCTATGTGATGCTTAATTTTCAGTTTTATTCAGAGCGTCTCACCGTAAAAAATTCATTCGCTACATTTCGCCAAGCTTTAAAAAGGTTTCAGAAATTCCCTTATCGCAATCAAAACATCAGCCAATGCAGTGACGTGACGTTTACTGGAAATATTTATGAACAGCACTCCTTTCAGTTCGTGGAGTCTACAGTCCATAATTAATCAAAGTTCAACCGTTCGAAAAGGAAACAAAACAATAGGTTTAAATACACGGAGCAGGAAATATTCGCGAATTCACTATCGAACTTCGTTAATCATAAAATTTAATTTTCCTTTTGCACCGCGAGGCTATGGGGGCTAAAAAGAGTTTGGCTTTTTAACAGTAGTGATGATATATTTAGAAGACAGTAGAAAGTAATTTTATTGCTAGAATAGTATGATAATCTTGAAACCTAGATATATTTTGATTATTTCTATTTAGTAGTCTTTAGCTTCATGACATTTTTAATTTCGGCAAGATAAAAGGATGGTGTTGCAAGCATGAAAACATTAGAGATTGAGAGTTTGACGGTTCTTCTGACTTGAAGTTTCTCTGAATCCATTTTGACCATTTTAGGCATAACGTTTGTATGTGTGTTTATGTGTGTGTGTAATTGTGTAAAAGCAATATACGTACCAAATTTTTGGGCATTTAGAATTACCAGAAGAAGCGATGAACATAGATCTATAGTTAAAAAAACATTAAAATTGCTCATTTAAAATATTTCGTAATTACTGTACGTTAAAAACGGTAACGTTACATTTAAATTAGCGTCTGAATTTTATGTTCCAGATTTCCTTAAATATATTGGCTAATTAACGGAAACTACGAATGAATTAGGAAGTGAAGATTTAAGATTTGTTACTTCAAACTTTTCTCAATTACAAAGGATTCATATTAATGTAACGTTCTGTATAATAATATAGTTTTGCTACGTAAAAATGTACTAGATACCAAACAAGTCATAAAATGAGCAGGTTTTTGCTTTGCTTAGTCAGAGTTTGCTCACTCATTCTTCGCAGACTTAGTATTAATTAAAAAATGAATTTGTAGCAACATAAAAATCTAAGCTACTTATTCCAAATGTTTTATATATATATTTTCTATACATATAGAAACGGAGCATTACATAAATAAAAGATTCGCTGAATCCAGGCCGGGGTGAATTCAGAAATGATTATGCTTGAAAATATTTGTGAATATTTTCTACTCAACTGACAACCAGACTTACCGAAGAGTTTTCTCTTCAAGAATCAATTTGCGTCCGGTCTGTTCTAGAGTATCTTAGAGGATTGCTCAGTTAACAAATCAATTAATAGTACAGCGTAGCGGAAGAAACAATTAATTGGATATATAAGGTGAAGTGTGAATCAGCGGAAAAAGTGACAAGTTATATGAATCAAAAGACATATGGTAACTTAAAAAAATATACAATTTGCAGATAAAAAAATTACAAAGTGTACATAAGATTATAATAATTAGCCTGCGTGTTATTATATCGAAAATTACATTAGTTTTAGAATCCCAAAGTGAGATTTTTACAAAATAGCTTACCCATTATTAAAGAAAGTTTTTCTTTTAGGAAATGTTTCGTCTCTGTTTTGTCAACTGTTAACTATATCAGAAAACTAAACCTAATCACAAAGACATCAGTTGTTTCAATCTTCACTAATTTCAAAAATCAAAGATGCGCATAAAGCTACAGTTTCTAGAGTGAAAACTGAAATTAAATTCATATACATAAATAACATTTTGCATAGCTTCGTTTCAAAATTTTGAAAAAATCAACAGACTAACATGAAATGCATTTTTCAAATAGGCTTTCTATTAATTCCTCATTCAAACTGCATATTGTTAGCGCCATCAATTCAACATGCGTTCTACGTCTTGTAAAATTGTTAAAGGAAGAAACTAATTTATTTCCATTTTATGTTTGACAAAATGCAACTTTCGAATTTACATGTGCAGCTTATTATCGCATTATTGAATACATAATTGCGTGAGTACATACGAAATTTACATTTATAATATCTAAAGTGCACATTACCATATGTGTATTTCGCGGTATACTTATTGCCATTTTCAGCAAGTTATTTATCAAACCATTAAACCATTCAGTTTTACCATAAAACTCGAACTAGTATGCATTTTTCAAATGCGTGAGAAAATTTAAAAATAAGCACCTCATGCAATGAGTAAGTTTTGTTTGCTTTTACTATATTGCTGCTTTATTCTTTAATAAATAAAATTAATCATGCAGAGGATTAACAGACTCTTTCAAATTTATCGTTTTGTCTTCTTAGCTACTCATTTGAATAATTTTAACCATCGAGTACATAACGAGAAACGGGGGAAAATAGTTGTAAATAATTATTTGTTGAGACTATTCTGACAAATATATAGTAAATTTGGAATAAGTATAGAATAGTATCTCTTAACATTGATAGAAACTAGGTAGTTGGTGTGTAGTCAATTCCTAATAGATACCGCTTCATAAAAATGAAGCCACGAAAACATCGCGTGATAATGCGAACTGAAACATGAGATTTAACTATATCTAATGCGAAATAACACCTATATTCTCTCCCTCTTCGTTATTTTAAAGGCCATCGACTTCGGAAAGGGATGGAAGAGGCATTATTTAAAAGCACATAGAGGGTTTTTTTCAACGAACGCACTGGAGGGATCGGACTGGGGATCATTTATTTTATATTAATCATTCAATGAATTGAAAACCACCCTGTATTTAAATTTAAGTGTTTTATCCTCAATAATACTCAAGGGATTCCCACTGCATATGCTTTTTGCTTTAACCAACACCAGTATAAATAGATATTTCAACTTAGGTGTAAATTTAAATTAAATTGGGGTGGCAATGACACCAAGCGTCGCTTGTGTATTTAATGATTATGACCTTTGCCTGAGTCAACACAAAATGAGTTGGAAAATTGAATAACTACTTTCTAAAGAATGATTTTTATGTTTTGTTAGATGGGCAAACGTGCAATTAGATTTGAAATATAGATCAATTGATTCATGCTATCAAAGTGTTGCAATATTCTAATTGCTAACCTATGCCAAGCACATTCCATATCGCTCAATACCTAAAGATAATGATAAGTACAAGTAATAAATACATCATCAAATAATATACAAATAAAAATTATTTATGTAGTTATCTGAAGCTAATGCCGATATGAAGTAACAAATGTAGCACGTCTATTCGATCAATTTAGTGTGAACTCTACTCTAGATAATAATAAGTAGTTCTGCATTAGCTTTAGTAGCTGCTTTGATTAATTTACTGGAGGTCCTCAGAAGAACGTTTGAAGATAGATATTGCCTTATCTTCTGTTACGTACCTTTTATTTTCAGGTCTGTCGGCAAACAATAAAGAACCAAATTAATTTCATACAAACCATTTACAAGAGCTGTTAAGCATCTTGACAAACAACTATAAAATATGACCGCGCTGAAAAAGCCTCTACTCTTGCATAAATAAAATATTTGATATAAAACCATATATTACGATTGCATGCCGTACGGTACATTCCTGTATTGTTGTGTGTACACACCGAGGCGGTTAGATTACATATGTGTGACCATCAGGGTCGTCTCTTGGCTACGGCGGTGTGCCTACTATTCATATTAATTTTAACTTACAGCCTATTAGTTTTACTGTAGTCTTATTTTCGATTAGTCAGATAGTTACTCATTTTAATATTATTATATTATTTATTCATTTGGCGATTCGCTAATTGTAAGTTGGTAAACAAAAACCAGCAGATTAAAAAAAATTCTGATATATAGCTTGAAATGTGTTAACGGCAACAATAGCAATTATCTTAGATTGCAATCCATATTTGGCTACATAAATGCTAAGAGCAACATAAAGTGTGGGAATGAGTTTTATTTCCTCAATCAGCTAAATCTGCAGTTTCAAGTGTACGAACAGCATGTTTGCACTCATCACGTAATTAATTTCTTTAAATTAAAACGTATCTACGTGTTGGTGATGAATAATTAATGTTTGAAAATTCTTTTTTGTTACTTTTCTTAGGTGTACTCCATACACCTAGAACCGGCTCTGATAACAGTAACGCACGCACATTAATTTAATAATATACCTTCCGAGTTATGCGCATCGACAAGCAACATAAATCACGTTAACTCCGTATTTAGATTTATAATTGTTATTGACGAAATTTGAACTTGTAAAACATCTGATATGCAAGTGCAACGCGAACACAAAGCGCCGTAAGAATGTCCAAGGGCCGCTTCCAAACGTAGACCTACCAAGCGGGCACCAGAGTATAAATCATCAATCACTCTCCGACTTGAAACGGTTGAAACAAAGCAGTATATAAGACCAGCGGGAAATACGAACTATAAGATTCTAACGAGACTATACTTAGCGAAAGATGTTATTGTGTGGATCTTTTTATTCAATTACAAAAACCGCACGGCCCAGGATTTCATAAATAGATGATTGATAGTTTCTCAGATTAATTGAATCTTGAATTGTGCGATTTACAGCCGTCTCAAGTCCGTTTACCATAGTTAGAAGGCTCCAACAGTATGCTCTGAATGGAAATGTCGTTTTATCCTCTTTTTCTAAGGTTGAAATTTTAGCCGCTTTTGAATATTTAAATATCTTTATTTAAATTTGATACGGTTTCTTTAGTGCTAGTTTCAAGACACTGTCCTTAAAGGCTTGCGATATTTGTTATTCTAAAAAGTATTTTATACCACGTCAATCTAGCTTTTGTCTTCTTTATGATACCACATTTACCTATTGTAATCGTTGTTATTTGAAACTCTTAATTTTATTAATACCAAAATACAATTTTTATACAAATTCATTTTATTAGCATCATCACACAAAGTTGACGTTTTAATGGAACTATCTGCTTTGTTAAATAGATAGTTTACTTTAATAGAGAGCATTTGTTAAAACTGTGCCTACATTGTAATATTTGTCGTAGTAAAGCAATTAGAAATTATCATATAACTTAAGCAAATTTTTGATGTATTACATATACTATATTTAATCGCCTTTATAAATATTCCTGGCCAAGATTTATTGATAGTATAAGCGGTGGCAGCATTTTGGAACAAATTTATAAGCTACGTTCATAAAGGCTATAAATAATATCAGAGTAGTTTAATCCGAAATTGATAAACTCTGACCAAAAGAACCTTTACATCGATCAAGAGATGTGGAATAACGTCAACGACGATCTAGATTTGCTCGAAAGAGTCATAACTGATGACAAAACATGCGTACAACATCAAAACCAAAGCTCAATCAACTTCATAAAAGCGACTAGAAAAGCCAAACTCGAAAAAGTTCGGTTAAAAGTAAAGCCTTCGGTCACCGTTTTCTATCTTTACAGTGGCATGGTGCATTAAGAGATTTAACTAAAAGGTCGTGCGGTCAATAGAGAATATAATCTTGAAGTTATACATGGAGTAGTACAAGAAAACACCCAGAATGTTGGCAAAACAAATCATTGCTCTTAGATCACGATAATATACTAGCGTCAGCCACTGTATTCCCCCGGCTTGACCCTCAGCGTGTCAGCTTGAACTGAAGAGACCCGCTAAAAGCGGAAACTTTGCTCCGTGGAGGAGATTAAGACCGCTAATTCGAAGAACTCAAGGCCAAGAGAAAAGGTATAAATAATCCTTCTTTGCATTTCTCCTGTACGTGCATAATTTGCGGAGGCTCAAGGAAAACAAATTATTTTTCTAATGTAGTAGATACCCATCTCTCCTCCATCTAAATTACTGAAATGAATATATTTAAATTGGCTTAGTTGTACTTTGTAAGTCTTACTTAATGCTCTATTCCATTTACTAGGGTAAATATGTAATTACAATATGGATAAAATTGTCACGCAGTATCACTAATTTTATATTGCTTGCATATGACTCACATTAAATTCAATTTGTCTGAAACGCTGTAGATATTCATGTAAATCTATCTATTAGTGTTTGGTCCCTTACAAAGTATATTACAAAAATTGACTTAGGACAACTTTTATCCCAATTTTTATATCCTTTGCCGCCCTTTACCACCCTTACCTCTAGCATTATTGCACTTGACTAGGTAACGATAGGAGAACAACAGCGGACTAAAAAACGCATCAGTTATTTTTAAATGTTTTTCTTACCAAGCTTGGTTGTAGACAATCACAGTATATTTATCAAAGGCGATACATTTGATTGATAGACTTGTCGGGTTAATGTTCTGTTTTGTAGACCGTGCGTGTGCAGCGCGGTAGTCGCTGCCAATGAACGTGTACAGAACGGTGCGATAATTTGTTTTGCTTCGATTGCCGATTGATAGATGAGATTATAATTTTAATTACAACCGTTTAGATACGAATTTTTGTGCGGGTGATCTTAGATTGCACAGAAACAGAACAAAAAGTTTCACTCGTTGGCTTCTCGATACAACATTCTAGTTACTATCAGAAATTTATCACCATGAATTCACAACATTTATAATATAATATAATGCATGGTATTGACACAACTGAAAATCATTTCTTCAATTATTTATTCTTGAAACAATTTATTAATATATTTGTCTATTAAATACATATAGTATTATTAGGTCTGCATTGAACTATCAATCAACTCGTATTAGCCGGCTTATGATGACATTGGAGTCCTCATAGTTCCGCAATTTCAAGTATACTATAGATTTACTGGACGCCTAAACAAGCGCAAACTTGAATAATTAACACGAATAATTGCAGTAAGCAGCAGAGATAATTCCACCTACGATTCTACGGCCCCCAAATAGAAAAATCAATTAAAAATATGATTAAAAGCAAGTTTCTCCGGCATCGGTTTCAGCTCTTTCCGTGTTTAGAATATTCAATGATTTTTATTCAGATTCGTTTCTAGTAGGACATGTTTTCGTGTATGTATTTGGTTACTGTTGCCTAACACTTTATCAATGTGTTCAATATTTACAAGCGACAGAATATCAAACAGAACGCATAGTAAGCAGTACAAGGCCTCGTTATATAAAAATGTATACGATATTCGCATTCCAGACTTTACTAAAATGACCAAAATACCAAACCGCTGTAGCGAGAACCTTACAACTTTATTAAGCCACCCAGGAATATTCCTATAATTCCTAAATATAAAGACGTAATTAATTTCAATTGTATACTGCAAACGTAACCGTTATTCAACTTGGTATTTCTACAGCTAAAGGTTACTTACTTCACAGCAAGCTCCACGTTACAGGCTAGTCGCATAGTTCTAACGCATGAAATATAGCTCCAGCTTAAAATGAAGCTTTCTATACGTCATTATGCGGACTGTTCAAATATACGATATGCAACAGAGACGTCCACTTTTAAATGTGGACGAGAAACTCAAATTGATATATAATTTACACCTACAGCAGCAGCCTCAAAAAGCAATAAATTCCTATGAATAAATACATATGGCATAATGTACCATCTAGTTAATAAGAAACCCGTACGAAAGGTAAAATACACAGACATGACATACGGTGGTTAACGTATGTATTAAAATATTACCAGAGCCGATTTCGTACATTTCATATTTTAATCAGTAGACAATTTGCATGTTTCTCCTGAGCCCGGGTCGGATGTGGAAGAAGGCATATTAATCTTACATCATACTTATAAAGTGAACTCCTGTAATCTCTAATGAGCGATCTATTATTTGTGGATTTTATTGACGGAAAGATTAATTCACCAATTTAAAACTAATAAATATTAACGGAAACTGGTTTTAAGTATTCTAACCGCGTTTGTATTGAAATATAAGGAACCTGAGAAAATAATCCAAACCTACACCTACACTATTAATCTTAATACTTGCCATTTTTTTGGTAGCTTTTTCGTTACGGCACCTTCAAAGAAACGGTACTTTTGCAGTGGCTCACTGTTGAGTAAACAATAAAAAATTAAGCGGAAATTTTTTGAGTTTGGGTATAAAAGTCTTTTTCTATTGAAAATGTAGATTTTTTGTTACATCTTTTGTCAAGTAACTATTTTTGTGCTAAGGCTATTATTTTAAGTACTAAGTAAATTTAAGAAGATTTCACGTCAACTAGGTTGTATTAATTTTATAAAAAGCTATAGGTCATGCAGGTATCATGAATATTGTTAAATTTCCATTTGTCTTTGTCTAGTGGAACAATCAAATGTGTCAAAACGGCTACTGATAAGGGCAATATAATGTTAGAACAAATTTTATACAGACTCGTAGATAGTTTTCGCGTCATCATTAATGTAAAAATACTTTGTATGGCAAAATAATCGCCTTAAACCTTCTTTTAATTTCGATGCTCTGTTTTGCAAACAAATTGTCGTTGATATATGGTGAGCATCACGACTTGTACATCTATTACTTTCAATCAGCAACGTACCGGCTCGGTAATATGATTAAAACATCGTTTATATGCGCAACTTCATTATTTTAAAACAATCTCGCCAATTAATGAGAATATTGCAGCGCTGATTTATAACAATAGTTTTTACAGAGAACAATTTCAATTAGAAGAAAATGCGGTTCCAATCACTGCCCACAATCTATATGCAAATTGCAAATAAACTTAACCACTTAACAGTAATAAAGTTACAATAAATTTTCACGATGCTGAATTTAAATTGGTTTCAGTTCGCTAACCAAAAGAAGTGGGCAGCGAAGAAAGAGTAGTGTCAAGATAAAAATTTATAATAAATAATAAAAATATGAGAATACTAGGAGACTAATTAATAATAATACTCAGCGCTTTTGTATTTTAATTATATCATGAATGCATAAAATTTACGCTGCAGTGATTCGTTTATTTGCAATATTCGAGCAGACTAAGCCTTGGGTAAATTTTGACGTTTTCAGTTGCGTAGTTTCACCCACCACAAATCACCCTCACTAGCAAAAAGACTAATCAAAATCAATAATATCGGTGCGGCAGCTGTTGCCATTATTGTATTTACTATGTATAGAAAATGGTATGCATTGCCCTTGCGTTGCGACCCCATGCCCACCACGCCTGCTATTGTTAAAAGAAGTTTTCATGAATTTTCGGACCGTTGCTGCAGAATCGCTCCTTTGTTAACAAAATCGCAATGAAATATTGTACCCCTTTTTGGATAAGAAACCAATGGCAACTTAATCACCTCGATGGGCGTTTTAATAACCCAACCGCATTTATAATCGTCGTATAAATTTCATTACAAATCTATAACTTACATTACACATTAATCAAACATTTTACTATTAGAATTACCCTATACTCACTTCTCCCTTACGCATTCTATTACCAAAATGTTTTCAGCACGTTTCATTTAATTCTTTTTACAACAGTGTTTGCTGGTAACATTTTACTAGTTTTAGCTCTTTTTGACATTACCCTCATATCTTTATTACTCATTTGATATGTTGACTTAGGCAATTAATTTCTTTGAGCATATTTAGATTGAATCTATTCTTTAGTCAGTTCAATAGTAGAAACTCTATATGTTGTACCTTCTCTTTGGTTTTGCTGCCAAGATTTATGATTCCTATTAAATTTTTGCAAATGTGGAAATATAAAGTGAAGGGTGTCGCGCTATTTAAATTGTTGCAGGAACTGAACACGAACAATACTCGATTGGAAATTTGAAACGGATTTCATATATACGATGGTAATTACTTAAGCAATATTTTTAGTATGCAATAATATATCTTGCAAAATTAATTGTGCATGTAACCTGATACACGACCTTTCACTGTACTACCAGTAAAATTATTCATGTTCAATGTTTAAGCTCTTAAGCGCAAAAGCCAATTGATCTCTGTTGAATAACTAGAAACGTTTTTACTTATGGTCAGAAATAGCTAATAGCAGGGGTATTTCTCATACAATTAGGATTTTAATGGATATTACAAACACATTTGGAATCGATTTTTAAATTTGAGTGTATGTTGTGGGGTACTGAAAAATCAAGAAGCAAAAGACACCTCACATAAATTTAAAACGGTAAATCACCCACAGATAACTAGCTTATAAAATCGTCCTTGCATTAAAGTAACAATTTGTAACAGAACGAGAAGGGAATCAATTTGAGACATTTTTGTTAACGATATTATAATGGATGGTTACACAGCAAACACATGCAATTCACACACTTCTTCCGTGCTGTGGTGCTTTAAATTAAATATTTTACGTCCATCAAACGCGGACTATAAAATCGATCATTGAAATTAAATGAGAAATCATAAACATTTGTCAAGACAAATACGTAGTTGAGACAAATCGTTTGTTGGCATAGGTAAGGCAAGTAAAACATTTGACTTTAATTGTCTTCATATATATCTTAATTTGTCAAATAATTAATTTCTTTAACGCTTGAGGCAGGGTTTTTCTATAAATAATATGATGCATTGGTACCAATTTGAAATGCCATAATATTATTATTTAATTTGCATACAATGAGAGCCGCGCCACAGGCTTAAAAATTGAGTTTCTTAGTTTCGTGTTTATTCAGTTACTGCTAGATTTTAGAAAAAAACACTGACAATTTGCCTTGGCGATTATAAATTGTAAGTTTTGTGCTCGTTTAATTTTGTGCAATTTGTCTCTACACTAACAATTTATTATTTTGTGCATATTTAGCTAGGAATTTTAACAGCGAATGTTTTTTAAAAGTAAACGAAACCTACATTTTTTAAATACGTGGTCGGTTTGCACGCATTTAAAAAGTAAGTACTTAAAAACAAATTTAGTTCAAATTAAAACACTTAAAACATTGATTTTTCAAAGCTAATTAGCATGGATATAATTGCCTCATATATGTCATTGTCAAAATACCGGTCATATTGGAGTTAAGATTCAGGATCACTTAAGCTATATCTATATTACCATTTGTAATGTCGCTTTTAAAAATAGAACCACAACAGAAGTCGGAAGGAATCCTTTCTACGTTCTATGTTTAAATCTAAAAAGTGGGTCGCGATAAAGAACTTCATTATTAGAAAGAATTACGAAACTAACACCTACTGTTTATAGATCTCCTCTTTTGTCATGAAAATATTAAATTGGCTTCGATATCTCTTCAAGTTTATTAGAGAAAGCTCTTGCAATAGCTATTAAGTCAGTGGCTTGATTCTAAACCATGCCAATTAACATTTTTATTTATTTGAAATAAACTTTTTTGCAAGTATAAGGAGGTTATTGCAATCATGAAAAAAAAAATATCTTGGGATTCGTTGAATGTTTAGAATTGGTGTATGGCTATGAAAGCTAATTTGTAGAGCTAGATGTAGGAACACAAGCTGTACTTGGCTAACTACAAAGTATTGAAACGTTTAATGGGAAACTATATATTTGGTAGATGTATTACCAAGTTGTAATTTTGCACACGCTATAAATACTATTAAGAAGTAATGGATAAAAAATTTAGACGTGATTGGAGCACCATGTCATTATTTTCGAAAATTTAATATCAAGAAGACATTGAATGGAGAAAGTATAATACTTTTATGTACATCTGCGAATACAGACAGCTTAAAGTTGGTATATATGTATGAAACCCAAATGTTTTTATTAAAATAATATCAGCCCAAACTTACCTTTAAGAATAAATAGGAGTATCATTTGAATATAGAAAATATAGAAATGGTTTTGCAAAATATATTTGGTCAACAGCAACAAAGTGCTCTAAAATATTGCAAATGCGTTCTCAGAAAGATATATCACATTTTGATGCAAATTTTGCTGTTCAATCTTCAGTCAAATTTAATAGGCAACAAAGGATTGAAATACTAGATGCAAGAAACAATCGTATTAAAGGCCTCTTACAAGATGCAATAAAGAAAACTTTACAAATAGATATTAAACACATATAGCAGTCATGTTACCCGTATAAATATTTCCCGAATTATTTTTATGTTTTGGCAATTGTATATAATTACAAACAAATATCAGTTTCCATATCAATTTGGACTTCTGATATTCCAATATTTAAATATGACTATGGAAGAGTTCCGTTAATACATCACGTTTGCTACGTAGTCTTTAGTGTATACTATAAAAAATAATGTAAACAGTGAAAACAGCGAATAAGAAAAAATCAACAAATTTCAAGCTATGTTTTTAAAAATGCAAATTATTTGCAGAACTTTATTTTTTTTAATTATAACTGTTACATATCGGCAGTAAACATAAGACGTAGAAATTGACACTTTCATACTGGAATATTTCTTTATATTAGGATTGCCATTATTAATTGTAAGTGAAACTCGAATCGGCTATCTCGAAGGCACAGTTAACTATTATCAAGATACAAAGAGCTTACTTCAAAACTAACATTCTCATTAAGTTTAGTTTTTTAGAGTTTAAATTTACTTATACACTTAGTTTTCATAATTTTTTCTTGCCGTTTCTAATTCTAGCTGTTTAAATCTTCCCACTTAGTCTGCCTGCTTTTATTTCTGATATGGATTCTTTTAACTGTAAAACATATTGCTTCTAAGTGTAAAAGTTTTATTTTACTTTTTTAATAGCGGAAAGTTTAGGTATAGGTTGACGCTCTTAATAATTTTCAATATTTATTAATGACAATATCAGATAGCGCCATGAAATGTTTACTATCAAAAAACTGCATTTTTCGACAAAACATATGGAGAACTGAAGAAAAATATACAAAGGTATACCGGCCTAGAATTGGGACCTAAAAGGTCCTTATAACAACAATCATGTTCAGCTAACCAGTCAATCTTAATTTTCTACCGACTTTATTTTTAAACTGCCAATAACTATTACAACTGTTAAAATATAAAAACAGCACAAATGTGTGCATAATCATTTCAAAAGGATCAAAATTGAACGATGAGCTGAATGAGATTCGCTCGCCTTACAAGGCATTCTTTCGATATCCTTGGGGCTAGCGAGGAGTAACGGCCCTGAGTGTCAAACGGATAAGATGAAAAAATGCAGCAATCGTCCGTAACCGCAATCTCTGGCCATACTGGAATAAATAATAGCGTATATCCTGGACGAGATGCGGCCATTATTTTATCCGGCAATCCTTATCATAATGGCGATCGCAATTTTTGTATCGGAATATTCTGCTGGTTGATAATAGGTATCCAACCACTTGGTAATCATCTCTTCGACTGGTGTTGGTAAACAGTTGGGCGGGCAAATTGGTGGACAGGCAGGTTTTCCAATGCTAATTAAGATGTTAAATGCAAATTTCCGATGTACAAGCGCAGACGGTTCATAATTTTTAAGTGGAATAAAATGGTGCAGAAATTGCCCGCTCATTATTACATAAATTATATTTAAATTAAACGACTGCCTTATGAATAAGTCTGGCAACAACAGAAGCTATATATGGCTTTACTGAGCTCCAAAAAAATTGCTTCCACGTTAATGCGTTTTTAGCTTGTTATTAGTTTGATGCTGCTGCGTCCATTGATTAATATTCTTCATCAGGAAACTGCTGCTGCTAATGTAAAATTAAGAAAATTTCCTTTTATGCGTTTATGAAAAGATGTGTGGCTTTAGGCTACCCGAAGACTTGCCAGTACTTCCCATGTACTTGCGAAGCTAACTGCATGGGTTTATATAAAACTTGTATCAATGGTCTTCATTATAATCTCATCATGTTGCCATGCTGTTTTCTCAATTCAATTAGAAATATTTTCTATTCAAGCTGCAGCTTATTATTTTTATGTTATCGCAGTATGTGCTAACTAATATTTCTCTCTTGCATATCAAATGTTGTATTTGTCAACCCTTCACTATAGGGGTGTTTGTAAAGAGTTTTTAATGCAACAATTAATAGCCCCATTAACACAAGGCTCATATGTTGACATCTTTAAAGCACTAGACGAAAATGGGAGCTGGAATAAAATATTTGAATGTAGAGTATGTCGAAATTAAGACGTGTTCAGTGCATATGTTGCTCCATGGAGGACAGAGGAGTAGCGCAATCCCAAAGACTCGACCGGGATATTTATGGCTCGAGGGTCACAAGCCATTGCCTCTACCCGCATTATTACCCAACAGGGTTTATATTCGATTGTGCAGACGCTCGCAAAATATATACACCTGTTGGAGTCACTGTGTTGCTCTAGATAGTCCCATTAGGGGTTTTCTTAGACGCTATCATTGCATCGAAAACAGTAATAAGGCCGGATCTAAGTAGAATCAGGGCCAAATGAATTGAATTTCCTATTAAGGAGGGGACTTGACGATAATTTTGATAACAGATTTCTCAAATACCTATTTACATCATTTTATAGCAGTATTTTCTGTGTTCTCACAATTAAATCAAATTGTAAAACGTGCCTAAAGGTTATGCGTGAAAAATACTGGATGTCATAATACCTATCATCGAGAGTCAGGTTCTATAACAGTTGTAACATAAAGGCAGCCTACCAAACTTAACGTTGTTACTATGGGAAAATCTGCATGGCATGTGTTCAATTTTTCGAGACAAATTGTTCAGTAATTTCTCCGGCTATCAAAACCGTGTCAAATGTGAGTAGGTTTTGCTGATTTACAAGAATCCAAAATTAAGCCGTTGTCGCAAATGTTCAAAATAAATTGCATTGCAGAATTGAACGAAGTGACGTGAAAATAATGCAACGCGACCCTCTAGGCTGGAGTTCATTTTTTTTATTATGCAAAAAACAGAAATTAAAGTATAGGCGACGCATTTAAATCGAAATTGGTTTAGCTTGTACTTGTAGAAAGAAAATTCTTATTAGATTAAAGCATAAGAAATTACCATTTTGGATGTCAAGGCTTAATCGTGATTTTTTTTGCAAAATAAGCAGCTTAAAACAAATCAGCTACATTCATGATTAGTCTGTTGCAAACATGCTTTTCTAGAAATAAAGGAGAAATTAAAGTTGATATTACAATCGAACTTTAGATATTCTTTTCATGCAGTTATGGCAATAAACTACACTTTACGATGAGATGAGACCTTCTCTTAAGCTCCGTTTATTAAACCTTGAACTCTAAAAACTTGCATGCATGGTTACTTGATTTAATGATAATATCAATAGTTGCTGTCGATAGGACTCTATTCGATGTTAAAGCGACTACAATAGTATGTAAGGAAAAATTCCACTATCTATGGACTAAAAAACACATGCTTAACCAAGCGTGAGGATGTTTATGCCAGCCATGTAAAATTGCTTGAATATGTAAAATTATCGAAGCGTGCGATCGTCATTTTTGAAAGAGTCGTGAAAATTATTTTGCAGCTGAGAGCAATTATAAACGATTTGCACGAAGCATTTTCCATTTTTTAATTTTCTCACTTTCTCCTCTTCCATTTTAATTTTCTTCTATTTTGATTTCATTTTGTGACTTTATTATTCATGTTTTCACATTACATCGCGATTTAACTATCCGGTGCTAAATTATCACACAGATAGTTTACTTTTATAACTCTTTTTAACATATTTTTTTTAACTTTTATTGCAGCATGTTTCGTTTGTACTGTGCTTTTGACATTTTGTTTTCTCTAATATCAATTATTCGCAGCGTTGACGCAAACAGGAAATTTTTGAATAAATTAAGGAACATCGTGAAATTTACAGACTCGCCTCCTTATGATTTACAGGAATACGAGCGGAGTGACTGCAGCATCTGCATTTTAGTCTAATTATAATGTGCACAAAGACAGATCTGTTCCAAAATACATATAAAATGTAATTTGACGATTTATCTGAGCACATAAATTTGAAACTGGAAAAAGCTGCATTGTCTCTTTTAATCAAACCGTATATATTTACTTTTCTAAATCTTAATCAGTTTTTAATTAACAAATCCTTCAAAATAATAATATTAAGTTCTGTTGATATGACAAAAGTAAGCTTAGCTAAAAAATGAATATTTTTACCGGCCATAATGTTTTGCGTTTACAGTTTTATTGTTAGTTTTCTGAAGCTACTAAAACCTAATCTCAAATCAAATAATTAAGGAAATTACAACTAATTACAACCTCATTAAGAGGCGCTTAATCAAAGGAAAATATGTATTTCATTAGCATTGAAATATGCTTCAGCTAAAAATAAATTAATATAACTAGAAATAACTCACTGTACCTGAGTATAATTTAATTTAGAAAAAATAATTTAATTTGATTAAAATTGTTTCACTTTGAAAAAAAATGTTTGAAAGCAATTTACGTAAAAATTTCTTCATTTCCTTTGACTTGAGTATTATTTAGAGTACATCGCGTCAAATAAATCAGAAAAATATTTCGTAATCAAACATTCTGATGATATGGTTGACGTGTTTACAATTTCATTACAGTTGCACTTTATATTATTAATAATAAATGTTATTTAATTGGTATTGGTATCAATGTGCGCACTGAGATCAGAAGAAAGGTCAGAATACGAAGTCAATTATTGGCATTTAAATAATTGCTGTGTAAATAATCGAAGCAAATGACATGGCATTAAAGCCCCATAAAGCACATATTTTGCAAATTTAATTTTGGACATCTTCTTTTGCGCTCTAAAGCATTAACAATTTTATACTGTAATAACTACAGTAATAGCATTGGTCTTTCAGTTTTATACCATTGACTTTTCACGATTGTGAAACCTACCCTTCTAGCAAAATTGTTGCGAAATATAGGACGTATATCATGAATTTTGCTAATTAGACACTTATTGAAAACTAATTTATGTTAGAGTATGACAACTAATTTATATCGTAGAAGCTAATTAATGTGAATTCTATTGTTGCCATTTAAAAAGGCAATTTATGTAAATCGTGCCATTTGGCTTGTTTACTCACTACAGTTGGGAATAATATTGATACGTGTGTTTATCCTTGATTTTTTTATCGTCTACATTAAGAGGCGACACGTCAATATTGATTTAACAGACAGTTACCTATTACTTCCCCCTTTTTTACACTGAACCTAGTGATTTACCTGTTAATTATACGCGATAGAAATTGCTTTTTAATGAGTTTATATTAAAGTAGCCATATATTTACAGGGAGCAGTACAATTTTGGTTCGTCATGACGCTCGCGACGGCCAACACTTGTATACCCATATCAAACAAATGATCAAGATACAGCGGTTTAAATTGTAAGAACAAATTATCACTGACAATATTGTCTATGTTTGGTACTAAATGACAATCTTTTTTTAGTAGAAGTAAGGACAATACATTTTTGATTAAATTTGCTAGATAATTAAACTGATCAAACCAACAAGCCCTCTCTAGAAGACATTTGAAATATTACGACAGGGAGATAGGAGAATTGATTTAGAAAATGTGTACAACCACTGACTTGGTGTTTAGGGGCATAATTTTTCATTAAAGTGTAATAAAAAAAAACGTTGTCAACTAAAAAAATTTGAACACAAAATTAGCATGATAAAATCGGCCGTTCATCATAAGATGTAACACGTATGCTAATAAACTGCATGGAAAAGTGAGAGGTGCGTGCACATTTATGCTCGAATGTCCACCCCTGCAAGGAATAAAACTTAATAAACGACGTTACAATTAGCCCCGTCGTTGATTTAGATATAAAGGCTAAGAAACGATTATAGGTGATGTTCGCCAATGAGATAATAACATACTGCTCGTGTAGCTGTGGGCACGATTTCTCAATAAAAAAGAAACTCGCAACGCCCTAGCAAGAAATCCACGTTGCCGCGGCCTACTCTAAAAAGTAAAATAAACAACAATCATTTGCCCATAAATCTATAGCTGAATGCCCTTCTCTCTTTTCGCTCTAAATTGAAATGGGGTGCAAATTTAATGGCGAGATTTACACATCATAACTAACCGCCACTTTTTCTTCGCTTTTTAATCTTCAGTCATAACAATGGATGAAACAGTGCACCCGACCGCGACCCATTCACAGAAAGGGGCGATGGATCATCTTCAGAAAAGACTATGTCCTAACAGGTAATAATACAACGGTAAACAAGTCAATAAACGTATTCCCTTCTTGGGAGAAATATAATTTACTGTTCCGTCGAGAATCGGTGGGCTTTTGGGGCATTCTCGCTGCTGTTGAGATTGATAGTAAGTATGCTGGGTCTTTTGATTCTATTGATAATAATGATACCTCCATTTTGCTCTGTGATCCTTTGCTAGTTGAATTCACTCGAATGTTTTGTGCTGCGGATAATGTGTCAAATCTTAAAAAAGACGTTCTATTTTTGATTTGTACGGATTTTAAAATTATTTATAGCCTTTAATTCATGTTTGTTTGGGAGTTTTTCGTTTATTTTAGATCGGATGAAGTTCTCGGTGACACTTCTTCCCGTTGGAACGCTTTCCGCCGCTGAAGCGATGAAAAGATTTGAATTCGAAAAAATCATTTGACGAAACGGTGATTCTTCAACATGATACTACTGAGGAAGATTAATCGCGTTGTAGCTGCAAAAAGAATGATAAGATGAACTTGAAGATTGTTGCAAATGGACATTGGTTGCACAAATCAGATGAATCGTGAGGATGTGCAGCCTCAAACAGAGAACGACCGTTCTTGTGAGCGTATTTCCATATTTGCGTTTTGTGTATTGTTGGAGGCAAGAGCTTATCTTGAAATTTGATACTGTGTAATATTTTACGTGTCAAGCTCTCAATAGATGGGCGAATGTCTTGTGTTCTACTAAAATGGGGCACTAAAACCATGCTTGGTTATTAAAAATGGCCACCTTGGTAGAAGTGGCTTGCTACGAAAAATATAGATGAAAAATATTAAATTAAATTCCAAGTTGGAAGTATAACGAATTGATGAAGAGTATAAACAAAAAGTAATGAAATGCAGAAAGGGAACTTTGTATTCAGCATCTTATTATCTTGATTATGGGGCGACTACCCATGAAATAATTGCGAGTATGTTGTGATGAAAAATAATTTACGAGCCGTAGCCTACCTTTGTGACCAACATACGGAGTAAGTATGCTATTATTATAATTTGTAGCGTCAACCCTTCCTAATACGTGCATAATTTGGGGCGCTCTGAAACTCGTTTCGCCTTCATTTAACATTCTTGTAAATGCAAACTTTTTTGTCTTTACGACGATGGTGGTTCCGTTTGAGGTCTTGGCAAACAAAACATTGTCTCGCATTTGTTTCTTTTTGTCATTCACACCTGCGCTATGCTGTCTTCTGCCAGCGACAACTCCAATAACTCATCTGGCGAAATAATGATTTTTCTTAATAATTCAGCAAACACACGAAAGTTTTTAGAAATGCTGGAGAATCAAAGAAAGCAAAGATTGAAACTGCACTACCCCACATACAAGCGGTGTAATAAATCACCTTCAGTCTGGAAATCAGCTGTTTTTAATAGACATCCTCGACAAACACAATCGACCAAACGTTTCTTTCAAAACGCGTGCTATTAGAAAATTAATGTTTGGTAATTAGCGGGTTGCTGTGTATCATTATCTCAATTAACACGTCTAGTTTGAGGGCCAATTGAATTAAGAATTGGATAGTTATTTTCCAGAACTGCAAGTATGGATTTTGCCTTAAGTGATTTGTGAACCGTTTAGGTTATAAGTATACAATAGAACATCTTAACTTATTTTTGCACAAATTTATTATTTTGCAATGTGCTTCATCTTACGATAAAAATTTAAATATTTATTCTTCATGCAAAGAAACTAAATAGCTATTTGTTCCAATATTTATATCCAATTTTTCTCAGGTTTTATAACCAATCTGAATTTGAGTATTATTACAAATATGTCTTTTCTTAAGTGTTGTTGATTATAGTTCAGATTCATTGATATAGGTACTATGAAAAAGTCCATCGACTTCATGCTTCAATGAATCTATTTCGAATTTAATGCGGAATCAAAAGGTTGAACCTTCTTGTGCGGAATGCAATTTTAACGAAGCTAGAGAAACATGATTCGAAGCCAGCTCCGATGTAAATCTAGAGATGTGTCATTGAGACGAAGGGCTACCCCAGTCTGTAGCAAAGTAATAAATCAAGCAAGCGGCATGCACCGGCCCGACCTTTGGGCCTCAACGTCCCCGCACCAAAGCGGTCATTTCCCGCTTAGTTCGCTCTGGTTGCACCGGCAACATTTTAAAATATTCATCGGCCGATGCAGTTGAAAATATTGCACACTTATACCATAGATCTGTGCTTATGCGATTCAATTATTTACATTTCATAAATAAAATAGCTTGTGGTATTTGCTCAGTGCTTCCTACTAATCTATTTATTACAATAAATGGGCTTTAATTAATATCTTCACTAATTAAAATAAATACGTTTGCCAATTTGGCAGCGTCCTGTTGCCATTTGTTATAATATTTTGCAAGTATGTATGCATGTAGAATCATATAATTTGATTGTATAAAAAGAACTGCAACAACTATCTCTTCATTCATCTTTCATATATTGCATTGTTTTCTCATGTTTTCAGATTGTCTTTATGCCACTTAATTACAGTGTAGTTCAGTCTTAGTAGGATTAATGTCCAGAACAGATTCAAAAAATTAGAATGACAGTAGCATTTTCCTCCTCAGCTCTCTAGACAGTTTATTTGTATTTGCAATATTGCAATGAAATTGGAATTGTATAAATTGTTTCCAATGCAGTAATTAAATATTCAAACGCCCTGTTTTTTTTTCAAAATTTAGTTTTATTCCATTTTATTTTGTTCTGCTCTTTTAAGGTTCTTTGGCTAAAGTAATGTTTACGTTATAAGATATTAACTAATTTCAAGTCGTATTCTAGATATTTTAGCTAAGATACTTATTATAGGACATATTGATCTCTGCAATCGCACAAAAAAGTTCGAACAAAATTTCAATGCGTTTTTGATGGTTCAGAATTTTCAGGCATTTTTAAATCTCGCTCTAAAAAACAGTGATAATATGCCGGCTAGAAGTACAAAATTATTGCTAAAGCAAAATTGGCTTCATCATTGTAGATCTGGGAAATCACCATTATAGATATTGGAGTAATTCTCGTTTCGATTTTTAAATCAATAAAGTATTTAGTGGGCAGAAAGCGAATAGACTCACAACAATATCTCTTCGACAGTTTGCAGCAGAATTTAAATCTGCTTAAAAATTAAAAGGGTTGTAAATAGTAAAATTTCTGTATGTAACCTAAAGAAGAAAGAAAAATGGTTTCTTACACTTCCACTAGCAAAGCGAATCACAAGTCGGTTTAAAAATTCCTGTAGATAACCACTACTTTTTAAAATTTGGCATTTCTGCCAATAAAAAAGTTTTCCAATTTTACAGTACTTTGTTGCTTTTCGGTGCTCTAAGTTATAAGCTGGTTTCCAACAAGGCAATTAATTATCAAATTGCAAAAACTAAGCAATTTCTTGCTCAAGATTAAATTTTAAAAGCATTTACGCTTACGGAATCAGACTGACTTTAAGCAACATGTTCGTGCTAGTATTTTTGGTAGCGCTCTTTGGCAAAAAAATATTGCTACACATTTTTGAATATCTACTAATGGTTTTAATTTTAATTCTATAATTGGGATCCTCAATAGTTTTGCTATAGTTTTGCATCTTGATACTAAACATTCTTTATTTGAAAACGCTTTGTTGCCACTACAAGTAGAGAAAACTACAAGCACAATTTTTATTCAGCCATCAAACGGATTCATTTGATTCTCGTACGTAATTCACTTTTAGATGAAATGAACTGATTGAGTGTTTCGCACAGCTTAAGAATTATTTTTACTGGTTGATAATGTGGATCGTTTGGTTCGATATATTATTTTTTGAATTTAAAAAGTAACCCTTCATGGTCATTTAGAAATGCACATCTTGCATGGAGGGTGCTACTAAGCATTCATCAAATGAAATGTAATGTGATTCACCGAATTTGAGCTGAAACTAGAAAGCTAACAAATTTTGTAAAAATCATATATGTATAAATATTATTTGTATTATGATTAAAAGGTGATTTAGTAGCTTAAGTTGTTTTATAGATTTTTTACAGTTTCGTTTTTTTAAAGCAGCAATATAAAATACATACATACATACATATATATA
>JAWQRO010000190.1:0-49759 GCA_033557835.1 Helochares maculicollis
ATTATTTGGACGGGTTGGAGAGGTGGGAGCATCGCTGGGAAAAGTGTATAGATGTAAAAGAAGATTATATAGAAAAATAAAAATGAATTTGAAAAAAAAACTACTTGTTTTATTGTTAGGTCGGAAAATTTTCAGACAACCCTCGTATATTGCTTCGGGGCGTAGATACTTCCCGAGCAATTTAGGCCTTCGAGCCTTTTTACTCCGGCACCCTACAGCTAAGTTACCTCTGGTAGTCCCACTTCCTCCAGAAATGTTACCATGTCCTTGATGGGAAACTATTTAGTTTCATCTTGCGTCAACCTTAGTTTCCCCAGGGTTCATCTTGCTACTTTACTCGCAAAATATTCTAAGCTGCGAAGGTAAACAGGTACTTTCGGTAGTCTTACATATCTCAAAAATTGATATAGATCTAAGTTTTTGCGATAATAGCCGTATGCCAAATTTCATTACTCCACCTCAAACGGTTTGACCACTATCGTGATTACATACACACACAGACATCCCAAAAATGGTCAAAATGGATTCAGAGGTACTCAAAATGTGGAGATCCGGCAAAATCTGGAGGTTGAATTTGTTTCATAATCCCAATACCTTCCCTTACGGGAATGTAAAAAATCATAGCGACCAAACGGAAAGAGGTAGAGCAGTGAATTTGGAACCCTTGTCCACCCATGCCAGACTATTGTTTTAAATAATTGTTGATTATTTTCATTGGAATCGTAAGAAAAAATGATGTAAAATTAATAATTACTTATATTCTACTTTCACTAATAAGGTTTTCTAGTTCATATTTGATTGCTGCTGCTCTTTACTATAAAAACTATTGATTACACTTTTGCTGTATTGTAGTTATAAATAAAATATCGCCCAGTAATGTCAATTTTTCCGTACTAAACTTTGGGAAGAAGTTCCAAAATACTAACACAAGCTTCCTAAATCCCTCAAAAAAGAAGGCATTAGGGCTGCGAGCTAGGAACGAAAGCTTCATTGACTATTTCATCCGGAAATCTATGGCCTCTCCATGCCTCATTGAGTGGGGCCAAACAAGTGGAAATCCGATGGGGCTAGATCTGGACTATAAAGAGGATGAGCCAGTACTTCAAAGTTGAGTTTCTGAACCGCTTCAACAGTGTGGGCAACACCAGTTGTACGAGGGTTTTGCGATTGATTTTTAATTTTTTTGTGGCGCTGCAATTTAATACAAAGTCAGTCGTTAACATCGACATAAATTTTTAAATATACATTTTTGTCACATCGCATCACAATCAGTCGTTTAATTCGGCTAACACAAAACTAACAGCAGACGCTTGTGTTGGCATACTAAATTCGAAAGTATAATCTTCAGACAACATTTTTGCAATGCTAAATATAGATAGATGCATCTTCTTTCATTACCAGAGCGCATTTTTGCATACGGTCATTAATAAAACATTTCTTGGTTACTTCTTGAAATGGGAAAACAATAATAAACGCTTGCCTCGAAAACGAATTGGATATAGCTCAATTTAAGCACAAGGAGACGGATAAATGAACAAAACTAAGCAAAGGAGGAGCAGGAAATTTGATGTTTAACGCTTGAAATTATTAAAAATATCAGAAACTCACACGAAAGGAACTGTATTGGTAACAATAGAAGGAATGTGGGCAAAGCTAGAAGAAATATTGTTAAAAGGAGCAGCCAAAAGGGCAAGCAGAGCGCTCAGGTGATTTTAAAACAATTTTTAAGCAAATTCCTCCTATTGAAGATATTAAATACTTACATCTACTGTGAGTATCGGCTACAACAAGCTTATAAGTGCATAAGTAAACATTGCGTCAACAAATAAAGTAAACATCTCATAGTGCTGCTGAATTTCCCTCAGTGCATAGAAAATCGCTTAGCTGTGAGCATAATGAGAAAGCTGTTAATTAGCACCTTCTTGTTATTTCTCTGCATTATTGGAACTACATCTCAGCTTGGACCGTCACCTTGCCCAGAGCTCTTTCGGTACATAGCCTCAAAGGACAATTCCGACACAAAATGGCTTGGAGAGCTGACGTTGTTGAGCGATTTCGACTTGAAAGGAATTTATTTAAGATTGATTTTCGATAAATTCGTGTCGCAACTAGGGGTAAGCGTATCAGGCTTAATTTAGTTAGAGAAAGCGGAAGATATGTTTATGTTGCAGACTTGGTTTGGAGCTGTAGATAGGAAAGATAAGAATGATTTTCTAATAAAAGAGAAAAATTTTGACTTGAAGGCGAAAACGCCCAAGAAGCTGAATTTTTCTGTTCTCTTTGAGAAAGGAGAAGTTCCACCTCGCCTGGTGTCCTTTCGACTGAATGCGAAAACGGTTTGCCCTGAACAAATATCGTCTACAACTGAGCTGTCCATTCTAGTTCGAAACAAGGAATCTCCTTGCCCAGACTTGTTTAAATATCTCCCACCAGAAGATAGTCCTGATCAAAAATGGTACGGAGAACTAACCTTGTTCAGTGATTCAGACCTAATTGGTATTTACTTAAGGGTAATGCTTGATAAGCCTTGCTTGCAGTTAGGCGTAAGTGACCGCATTGAAATCATTTTATGCAACTTTTGCAACCCGGCCTACTGTTGTAGAATTCATTCGGCAGCGTGGACAGCACTGACAACAGAGATTTTTTAATTAGAAACAGCAGTTTTGTACTGAAATCCAAGGAAGTTTACAAGCTGAAACTTTTCGTTCTGTTCAAGAAGGGAGATATTCCACCGAAACTTGTCTCGGTTAGGTTAAACGCTAAAACTGTGTGCCCACGAGAAATCGAGTCGACTACTCAGGCCTACGCACCACCTGTTTATACATCTAAGCCCTTAAACGACCAACTAAACTCTCCAGGTTGCGGAGTCGCAGAACATAAATTAGCTCCGCTAGTTTTGGGTGGTTATGATACTACTCCAGGTAAGCATAGTTGATGATGCATTGCAAATTCTCTGTATATGCTTACCACCAGGTCAGTTTCCCTGGCACACAGCTGTCTACGAAACGGATTCCACTAAAAGTCTTAGGTACAAATGCGGGGGCAGCTTAATAGCGCTTCAGCACGTTATCACTGCTGCCCATTGCGTTGTTTTGTTGCCGTCTAAGCAGATTAAAGACGTACACCAACTGCAAGTGTACATGGGAACAAGTAGTTTACTGAAATTTGATCCAGGATTGCAAGTTAGGGAAATCGTTCACATTGCTGAGCATCCATACTTTGATCCAGAAAGGTACGTCAATGATATAGCCATTATGAAACTGCACACGCCTGTTGAGATCACAATTTCCGTCAATCCAGTATGCTTGTGGGAAGATGACATCAAGTTGGAAAACCTGTACCACAAAACAGGCGTAGTAGCAGGTTTTGGAATAGATGAGTCCAATTTGCTTTCCGATGGCTTAAAAGTCGTCAATATGCCAATAGTGCCCATCCAATCTTGTATCGTCTCCAATAGGGAATTCTTTTCGGCCTTGGTTTCGGATAAAAATTTTTGTGCTGGGTTTCGAAATGGTAATTTCTAACGGCCTATTCGTTAGGTTTTTTATAATTCGAAGATCTTTTTCAGGGAGTTCAGTATGCAACGGTGATTCTGGGTCAGGAATGGTTTTTCCAAAGTCTGGGAGAGCTGCCGCTTGGCAACTTCGAGGGATTGTCTCCATAGGAGTGCCAAAATTAGGGGATAGATGCGATGAAAATAGCTATATCATGTTCACAGATGTTGCTCAATATTTAGAGTGGATTAAAGATGTAGTGCATAGCTTTGATGGTATTAGTGTTGCCTAGCAGCAATCTACTATATAATTAGAATTCTGAAAAAGATTCTAAAAGATAATTGTTACGCCCTTAATTTTTTTCCTTGTGTAGTTTTTATCACATAAGCCAAACTAGCCAAGCACTGGCCTTAATTAGAGTTGGCCACTCCTCGTTACTATAACGTCACTTGCGAAAAATTTAAAGAAATGGAAGGCAATACCCTTTTAGTCCATCAATTGAGCTTTGCATACTAATGACACGTCAATTTATGGTTTTGTCAAATAAAGTCTATAGAAAATACGCCAAATTTGTAGCAGACATCACCTACAGAGAAAAAGTAGAATGATAATAGCTTGAGCATGAAAAAAATTTAGGGTATAAATTAAAATATCAAATGAAACCTTTTTTAATCCTATCTAAAGTATAATAATAAATTAATTGCTACCTAACTTCGTTTGTTTTCCTAGAAGGAATTGAAGAAAATAGTGTGGCTAAAAACCCATTTATTCGTATATCTAACATTTATTTTCAAGAAACTGCAGTGTATGAATTTTACATGCAAGTTTTAGAAACAGCTTTGACGCAGTTTTGATGCTGGTTCTGAAGGGTTTGGCAGGGTGTTTTCTGGATGTGACATTCTCCCAATTCTAGTGTTTTTGAACGAAAGACGTATTTAGTAGGTATACCAAGCTATTCAAGAAGTTTTGCGATTCGTTAAGAGAGGGCGTTGCTATCAGCTTATTCAATCCTAATTCATCGTTTACAAGGATTTAGTATCGGAGTGTCACAATATTTTTTTACAATGGAAAATTCAAGCACCGTACAGTGATTGAATTTTTAGTTTTAGAAAGTTAGAAAGTGAAATTTATGAACGAATGTTGAAAGTGGACAAGGACTCTTCGCCCTCAATTAGTGTAGTAGAAAGACTAGTTGCTATATTTAAACGTGGTCGTATAAGCTGTGAAGGCGATCCACGCCAAGGTGTCCAAAAACAGCAACAATGCCAGAAATCGTGGAAAAATACAGGATATCGTG
This sequence comes from Helochares maculicollis, assembly GCA_033557835.1. NCBI lineage: Eukaryota > Metazoa > Arthropoda > Insecta > Coleoptera > Hydrophilidae > Helochares > Helochares maculicollis. Next base: position 4,792 of record JAWQRO010000190.1, read on the forward strand.
TTGGAAAATCGTCAAGTGCTTAAAAGAGATTCAATAGAAGCTCTACAGTAGGCATCTCATTGGGCAGTGTAAGCAATATTTTTATTGAAGTATTGGAATTGTGGATTACTCTCAAGCTGGTTAAATAGTAAATTAAAACTATTATAGTAGCCTATTAGACCAGCTGAAGGAAAATTTCCTGAAAAAGAACCCGATTTACAAAGGGAAAATTCATTTTTCAGCAGTACAAGTTTTATAAGAGCATTTTGACAATGACTAATATTCAAGAATTAAAGTTCGAATTGTTGGAGTATCCATCGTAGTCACCAGATTTGGCCCCTAGCGACTTCAATCTATTTTCAGAACTAAAACCATTCATGCATGGAAAGCGTTTCTCATCAAATGTTGAGATCATAATAGCTGTGAAAGCGTATTTTGTAGCCCTTCCAGATTTTTACTTCAGGGATGGAATTCATAAATTGGAATGTCGTTGGATCGGAAGTGTATTGATGTTCAGCGAGACTACACTGAATAATAAAGTGTATGTCAAACCATAAAACTGTGTTTTTCGTATCGAACCGCAAAACTTGTTGAACAGTCTAGTATATTTTCTTACGGGCGAATTATTGTGATTGCAATGGAAATGCACCTGAAAGAGTGAGAGAGTACCAGAAAAAGTATTGACTGTGTCTTTTATTTGGATATTGCTCCCTGAAGTTAGAATATAATTCTAAGCTATAGCTTTCCTGTAAGTTTGTTTAATCCTATTAAATCTTTTTAATGGTTGATGAGGATTCAAAATTTGACAAAAGCATTATCCACTGTACATCAACGGAAAAAGTATTGATTTTGTTCTATAATGTCTTATCTACAAAATTTTAAAATATTCTAGTCTTATCTTTTAAGATCTTAAGATTGCTTAGCACAGTTGTTAATGATTGCACAAAAGAAAGTTATCAGATGACATCATTACGACACATTATGGGGGATGGTCAGAAGATCATTTTATGGTTGGTGAGGCTACAAAACACGTGGGAGATCCGTCGACACTGGCGACAACACGCCAACGAAATTTTTTTGTCTCAATGTCGAGATCTCACACTCTCCCATCCCTGATGGATCTACTTTAACTGACCCGTTCTTCCGAATCTTAACAGCCGAAGTCTAAAGAGCCATCGCCAGGGTGAAAATTGCCGAAACACCCGGCCCCGATGATCTATCCCTTGATCTGCGGAAACTGAAGGAGCTGCAAGACGCCGTAATCACGTGGCTGGTGGGATTTTTTAACATTATCACAAAAACTGATCCCCCCCTCTCTTGTCTGGTCGACGAGTATCACCGTGCCAATTAAAGAAAAAAATCTGGAGTGCCTCCACTCAACATTCCCGTATAAATATATGTACTACATAAAAGTACCTGCGATTAATAATAATAAAACTACAAACACTTTTATGCGCTTCTTGTTCAGTACATATATACGACGTGTGTTCAATAAGTATCGCGAATTTTGAATTTTCGCGGGTTACGCATACTCGAATTTCGATTGTTTTGTGGCGTTATATTGGTACTCATGTCTCTCACTTATACCGACAAGTTCGGCCATTTTGAATGTTCAGTTAATTGTTGACAGCTGCTTTGCTTGTACGTGTTTTGGCTCGTCTTCGATTTTTACCTATTCAAAAGAATGAATCAAAGAACCTGTATCAAATTTTGTGTGAAAAACGAAATTAAGTGCGCGGATGCATTCCTAATGTTGACAGTGGCATACGGACAAGCTACCTTGGTCCGAAGCAACGTTTATCGGCGGTACAAAATGTTCTCAGACGGCCGTGAAGATGTGAACGACGTGCCGGACGCCCGAGCACTTCAACAACAGACGAAAAAATTGATGAAGTGAAGAAAATGGTATTGGCCAATCGCCGAATCACCGTTAGAGAAGTTGCTTAGAACATAGACATATCGATTGGCTCGTGCCATTCGATTTTTATCAATGATTTGGGCATTAGACGGGTCGCCGCGAAATTCGTACCAAATGAAAATTGCTAATGAGCTGTTGGACTCTGTCCGCGACGACCCAAATTTGCTCCAGAGGGTCATAACTGTTGACGAATCGTGGGTTTACGGTTATAACGTGGAAACCAAACCTCAATCATCTCAATGGAAGCTGCCGCAAGAACCACGATCGAAAAAAGCGCGCCAAGTTCGGTCGACTGTGAAAGTTTTGCTTACCGTTTTCTTCGATTGCAGGGGCGTGATGCTGCGTGAGTTCTTACCACAAGGTAGAACGGTCAATAAGGAATATTACCTGCAAGGTATGCGCAATTTGCGTGAAGCAATCCGCCAAAAACGCCCGGATTTGTGGAAGAACAAAAATTGGCTTTTGCACCACGATAACGCCCCTGCTCACACATCGTTGCTTGTGCGCGACTTTTTGGCCAAAAACAACACCCTAATGATGCCGCAGCCACCATATTCCCCAGATCAGGCCCCCTGTGACTTTTTCTTGTTCCCGAAACTAAAGAGGCTCATGAAAGGACGACGCTACGCTAATATTGATGAGATAAAGATGGCACCGAAGGTGGAGCTGAACAAGATAAAGGAAAATGATTATTTAAGTGCTTAGAAGATTGGAAAAAACGTTGGCACAAGTGTATAATATCTCATGAGGATTACTTTGAAGGGGACAAAATAGATATTCATGAATAAATAAATAATTTTTGAAAAAACACAAAATTTGCGATACTTTTTGAACACACCTCGTATCATCGAAATATTTCTTTACGTAAAGTACAACACTTTGTGTTTAAAAAATATATACTCTTAACTAGTATACAATATGTAATTTTAAAATATAAATTCGTAACTAAAAAATGAAATTTATGATGGTAATTTACACGGAACTATTTGTTATTGCTATATTTTCCATGTTTAGCATTTTTGTAAAATTTGTTAGTCTACGGCCTACTAAAATTGGAATTTTCAAAATTATAAAAATAGCACTTCCGGTGCTTCGATCATGTTGAAAAGTTATATATTTCAGTTTTCTGTGATAATTAAGATGAGCACGAAATTTCAATTGGGTAGCTTTATTGTAAAGACGACTTTACTTAAGAAAATTTCAAAACTGTGTAGGTAAACGGATACTTTCGGTAGTCCTACAGCCTCAAAAGTTGACACAGATCTAAGTTTTTGCGATAATGGCCGTATGCCAAATTTTACATACTCGCACACACACAGACAACATGCAAAAAATGGTCAAAATGGATTCAGGGGCACTCAAAACGTGGAGATCCTTTACAATACTTCGTATAGTATATGGGAATGTGAAAATGAAATTTATGACGGTAAAGTCCCCCTTCCGATTTTCAAATTTACACGGAACTATTTGTTATTGCTATATCTTCCAAGTTTAGCATTTTTGTAAAATTTTTTATTCCATAACCTACTAAAATAGCAAGTTTTAAAATTATAAAAATAGCACTTCCGGTACTCGGATTATGTTGAAAATTTGAATCTATCAGATTTTTGTGATATTTAAGATATGCATGAAAGTTCAATGCGATAGCTTAATTTTAAAAGCTAGTTTACTTGAAAGATTTTCAAAAATGCGTATGTAAATAGGTACTTCTGGTGATCCTATATGCCTCAAAAATTGATACAGATCTAAGTTTTTGTAATAATGATCCCAATACCTTCTCTTTGCTATTCTTCGTATAGTAATACGGGAATGTAACAAGCGCAAACTGGCGACGTGCCCCAATTGCAGACCCATGTCTCTATTATGCCACAGTATAACAATCATCGAATTAATCCTAGATCGACGCCTGCGTGAAATCATCACGATAAAGGTCAACCAATGCGGATTCACCAAGGGCACAAGCACTATGCGTGCTATCTTTACCGCCCAGCAGTGGATGGAGAAGCACAGGGACAGAAAACAGCCACTCCACCTAGTCTTCTTCGATCTAGACCTTCAACTGTGCCTCACACTAACTCATTTGATACGCAATCCAAGCTCCTCATTGACTGAATCGTCCTCTTCTACGTCATGCTAGCGGTCAAACAATCAAAGCGGCGTGTGTAGAATTGGAGCGGCCGATTCGGCCAATTTGGGCTTTACATTTCAAAAACAGAACACACGAAAACTGTCCCATTACCAGACTTCAGAAGTGCAATTGGCGAAGCTCTGTTGAAGACCAATAAGTGCCGGTAACTGGGATCCCATCTTCAGAACAACGGTGGCCTTGATGACGGCGTAGAAGGAAGTATCAAAGGAGTCAGAATGGACTAGAGGAAAGCCACTGGCGTAGTATGTGGCCGAAAAATGCGCATTCACCTAAGGTTAAAGATATATCTCACAGTCGTTTATCCGCTTGCGCTCGGTGTAACCGAATGCTGCCCGACAACTCGACTCATCGCGCAACGGTTGCGCTCTTTGGAGATGCGTAGGGTCGGGTGGATAATGAGTGTCTCACTCCTCGACCATATGAGTAAGGATATTTGCTGGAGAGAGTTCTGCCTCGCGGAAAAATGCGCGAGGGGAGATTGCGCTGGCTTGGACATGTTACCAGCGCAGCACCAGGAACACACCATAAACGCAGATCTAAAGACCTGTAACCTACGCCTGCAAGATTGCGTAAAATGAAGGACACCGATCCACCGTATTGGGATAAACGCCAAGAAGAATAAGAATGTGGAATTGTTTCTGAGCAATACTTATATATTTATAGTTCCAATTAGCTAAACACGCTTAAATCATCCCTAAGTCTGCCTTTCCATAACTGTTGTTTTCCGCAAAACTTCCTTAATCCAGTCAATGTGCTTCGCAACGTCAGTAAAAACCGAATACTGATTCGGGTCGCAAGTGTTTGAATTCTGCAAGGCGACACCAATTGATACCAGTCCTCTCAACATCCAAACCGACGACGATCCTGATGTCCCATTCTTTCTAAAAACCATTCCGCCACCGGAATCGCCATTACAAACATTTGCGCCTGTAAACAAAGCATTGGGCTCAACAGAATAACTTAATTTAATGGATTTACCTTTCAAGAATCCGGCGCAGTAATTTTTTTCGAAAGTAACCCTCGAAAAGAAGTCCCTGTTGGACCAAACGCATGTTGTGGTATCAACTACAGGCATGTATGCTCCTATTAGATGATCAGAAACTTTGTTGGTCCCATCAAAGCCCCAACCGACAACTAGTCCCAACTGTTTATATAATTTATCAATGGCTGGATCCTCTTCCCAAAGACACACAGGCCTTACGTAATCAGTTATCTCAACAGGGCTGGCTGTGATCAAAATGGCGATGTCGTTGAAATAATATCCCGGGTCGTATTCTGGGTGCAGGATGATATCACCAAGCTGCTTGAATTGCACACTCTCGTCAAACTCCAAAAGATTGCTGGTGCCTAATTTTTATAGAGCATCAAAGTATAAAACTCAGGAAGACTTTTACAAACTTGTATACCTGCCTAGATAAATTTGAAGCCTTTTTATATTCGCCAAGGCTTTCTGTCGTGGAATGGTCACGCAGTGACCAGCTGTTACAATGTGTCGACGAGTGAGCAAACTGCCTCCACAGATGTAGCTGGAATATCTATTGGCATCAATGGCGTAAATGGCAACGTGCCAAGGAAATTGCCCTTCGCTTGTATTGAAGCCATTTAAAATGAGAGGGCGAATTTTTGGTGATAATGTGCCGCATTTGGGCTCAGGAAGCTGGAAAGTTGGGCGAATAGTTTGGCGAGGTCTTGAAAAATCTCCTTGAAATCCAGATCCTGGCCTAAAATGTGAAAGAAATGTAATAACTATTCTTTTTGCATTCCGTATCCCCTGAGTCTATTTTGACCATTTTTGGCGTATCTGTGTGTGTATGTAAACATGATATAGGTGGAGCGATGAAACTTGGCCTAGGGCTATTATCGCAAAAACGTATATCTGTATCAGCTTTTGAGGCATGTAGAGCCACCGGAAGTACCTGTTCACCAACACAGTTTTGAATTTTTTCAAGTTACGTAGTCTATAAAATTAAGCTATCGAATTGAAATTTCGTGCACGCCTTAAAAATCACAAGAAACTGACAGGTACAAATTTTCAACATGATCGGAGCACCGGAAGTGCCATGTCTGTATTTTTGAAAATTCCAATTTAGTAGGCCTTGGAATACAAAAATTTACAAAAATGTTACAAAAATGCTAAACATGGAAATTATAGCAATAAAAAATAGTTGCGTGTAAATTTAAAATCCAGAAGTGGGACTTTATCGTCATAAATTTCATTTTTTAATCATGAACTTGAACACAAAGTATTGTATAAGAAGTACAAATAAGTTCCCGCCGTTTTTTTAATAAAAAGTTGAATATTTATTGTAACTGAACGGTAGTTTAAGTTTATTCTAAGTATTGTCCATCACTAGCAACCACTTATTCCCATCTCTCAGGCAGCATTCGGATTCCACATCTGAAGAACTCCATATCTTTTGAGGCTATCCACGTATCAACCCAATTTTTGGTATCTTTATATGTTGTGAACCGCTGCTCCGTCAGAGCATGTGCCATTAACCGGAACAGATAATAGTCGGATGGCTCTATGTCTAGTAAATACGGCGGGTGGGGTCACACTTCCCAATCAAGTGTTTTCAAATTGTTTTTTACCGGAACCGCTACATGCGAACAAGCATTATCATGGAGTAGAATTATTTTATCGTGTCTAGGATAGTATTGAGGGCGTTTCCCTTTAGAGCACGGCTGAATCTCATCAATTGTGTTCGGTAGAGAGTTCCAGTGATTGTTTCGCTCGGTTTAAGCAACTCGTAATACACCACACCCAGCTGATCCTTCCATATACGAGGTGTGTTCAAGTATCGCGAATTTTGAATTTTCGCGGGTTACGTATATTCGAATTTCGATTTTTTAGTGGCGTTATGTTGGTGCTCATGTCTCTCACTTATACCGACAAGTTCGGTCATTTTGAATCTTCAGTTAATTGTTGACAGCTGCTTTGCATGCACGTATTTTGGCTCGTCTTCGATTTTTACCTATTCAAAAAAATGGATCAAAGAACCTGAATCAAATTTTGTGTGAAAAACGAAATTAAGTGCGCGGGTGCATTCCGAATGTTGACTGTGGCATACGGAGAAGCTACCTTGGACCGAAGCAACGTTTATCGGTGGTACAAAATGTTCTTAGAAGGCCGAGAAGATGTGAACGACGAATAGCGTGCCGGATGCCCGAGCACTTCAACAACAGACGAAAAAATTGATGAAGTGAAGAAAATGGTATTGGCCAATCGTCGAATCACCATTAGAAAAGTTGCTGAGGACCTAGACATATCGATTGGCTCGTGCCATTCGATTTTTATCCATGATTTGGGCATGTGAGGGGTCGCCGCGAAATTCCTACCAAAATTGCTCAATTTCGACCAAAAACAACTTCTCATGAAAATTGCTAATGAGCTGTTGGACTCTGTCCGCGACGACCCAAATTTGCTCCAGAGGGTCATAACTGATGACAAATCGTGGGTTTACGGTTATGACGTGGAAACTAAAGCTCAATCATCTCAATGGAAGCCGAAGACCGAAAAAAGCGCGCCAAGTTCGGTCGACTGTGAAAGTTTTGCTTACCATTTTCTTCGATTGCAGAGGCGTGGTGCATCGTGAGTTCTTGCCACAAAGTAGAACGGTCAATAAGGAATATTACCTGCAAGTTATGCGCAGTTTGCGTGAAGCAATCCGCCAGAAACGCCCGGATTTGTGGAAGAACAAAAATTGGCTTTTGCACCACGCTAACGCCCCTGCTCATATATCGTTGCTTGTGCGCGACTTTTTGGCCAAAAACAACACTAATAATGCCGCAGCCACCATATTCCCCAGATCTGGCCTCCTGTGACTTTTTGTTGTTCCCGAAACTAAAGAGGCCCATGAAAGGACAACGCTGCGCTAATATTGACGAGATAAAGATGGCATCGAAGGAGGAGCTGAACAAGATAAAGAAAAATGATTTTTTAAGTGCTTCGAAGATTGGAAAAAACGTTGGCACAAGTGTATAATATCTCATGGGGATTACTTTAAAGGGGACAAAATAGATATTTATGAATAAATAAATAATTTTTGAAAAACCACAAAATTCGCGATACTTTTTGAACACACCTCGTATCATCGAAATATTTCTTTATGTAAAGTACAACACTTTGTGTTTAAAAAATATATACACTCTTAACTAATAAGGAATATGTAATTTTAAAATATAAATTCGTAACTAAAAAAGGAAATTTATGACGGTAAAGTCCCACTTCCGATTTTCAAATTTACACGGAACTATTTGTTATTGCTATATTTTCCATGTTTAGCATTTTTGTAACATTTTTGTAAAACCTCGTACACAGCATGAGTTTTTTCCGTGAATATTCGGTTTTGCTGTGGATGTTGACGCGTGGCCAGGTTTTCCCCATGATTTTCTTCTTTTGGGGTTGTCGTAATGTATCCATTTCTTATCCCCGTTGACGATTCGATGTAAAAAAACCTTATTTTTGATGCCTGGCTAGCAGCATTTCACTCATGCATAATTGCGTTCAATATCTCTTGGCCTCAATTCATATGGAACCCAATTTCCTTGTTTATGAATCATTCTTAATGATTTTAAACGATGTGAAACTGCTTGCTGAGTGACTTCTAATGTGAGAGCAAGTTAATTTTGTGTTTGAGACGAATCTTCCTCCAATAATTCTTACAATTCTGCATCTTCGTAAATTTTAGGCCTTCCAATGCGGTCTTTGTCTTCTACATCAAAATCACCGTTTTTAGACTTTTGAAACCACTCACGACACGTTCTCTCACTCAAAGCAGCTTCATTATATGCTTCTACAAGCAATCGATGCGCCTCAGCCGCAGATTTGTCTAAATTAAAGAAATAAATTAAAAGTTCCCGCAAATGACGTTTATTTGGTTCAAATTTAGACATTTTCAGCTCAAGAAAATTATATTTTACTAGCACTGAGTCACTAATACAGTAAGGTTATGTTATTTTAGAACGGACTAATTTTTAAGCCGGTTATCATCTGCAAATTCTAAAGCCGAGCCCCGCGACAGCTTCCTTAAAACGGCGGAAACTTATTTGTACTCTTAATACATTACATAAAAAAAAATATTTAAAATATTCCGATGATAAATATCTACTGAAAAAGAATTGAATAATTTTTATGACTATATTAATGTTTTGAATACAGACATTGAGGTATATATAAATCATGAATATTGAAACTTTTGCTTTTGTTTTTGAAGCGCATGTAAGTGTTGGTGATTTTATTATTATTATGTCGTATTAATACGGGAATGTTAAGTGGAGACACTCCAGATTTTTGCATAAGCAATCTACTTACTGGTCAGTAGGGCCGGAAGCGATTGGCGATCTTGGCGGCAGGGCAAAATTTGGAGTGATATTTACTGGGGTAGCAGTAGTAGTAGTACTGGTGGTAGTACTTGTGGTAGAACCGGCAGATGCCGATTGCGCTTTCGCAGCGGGACAGATCAATTTCCCATTCAATTTGATCGTTTCTAAGCTAGGTACTATGCTAGTGAGATTAAATTTAACGTAGAACTTCACTTTCGTCAATTGATTCGCTTTCAGCTGAAAATCTGCGCTTTTGATGATAAAATCCTTGTTGTTTTTTGAAGTGGAATGCCCAAACCAATTCTACAAGTAAACCTTTGCTCAATTTCGCATTGTGGAAAATGTCGTTGAATTATAAATACCCCGAAAGAATCGCCTGGACGATCTAATGAAATACTTAACCAGACGCCGTCTAAATCTTCAGGCGATTGAAGGTTTATTAGGCCATACCATCTGCCCGACTCCAGCTTTCTTTCCTCATAATTGAATATCTTTGGACATGGCGACTCCTTCTGAGCGTCGATATAATTCACAACGATTAGCAAGTGCAATACGAATGCAGTTTTGGCCATTTCTGCAAAGTAAAATGCACGAGGTCACTGTTGAAAGTAACTCAAATATAATCGCATAAGCGTCGTACCTTACAACAATAAAGCTTATTCCCCAAATGGTTCTTAATCAACTTACCTGTTTAGTACAGTCAAATATCTCAATTCACTAATTCACTTTTTACACACAAATTTACTTCGAGCATGGTTAAGTTTTGCTGGGTTTTACTCAAGTTAAATATGGGAACTATTGATTTTCAACGTTGATGAAAAACTGGTTTCGCTTGGTAATCCCACAAACATAATATTAACAATAATTAAGGCAGCTTGTTTAGTCGTCTGCGCTCATGCTCATGCCTCAAACAATGTAAGTATTTATTAGTAATTTAGAATTGATAAGTAGTTTCAGCGGTTATAAAAAACCCAGAGATAACTGCATTCAAAGTGTTCGTACTGAAGGGTTTCATGTCCTTTAAATATCAAAAAGCTTTGTGCCATTTTCAATTGAATAACTAAAAACAGGTAAATAGACAAAAAAGTTGCATTATTTTGCACGATCTAAGTAAACTGAAACAAAACAATATCTGTTGAATGTCATGACATGAGTTGAACTTGAGAATGAGCTAATTTGGTGAAGGTGAAAAGATTCTCTAAATATGGGCATTTGTAGTAGCAAACAAAAGACAGGTTTGCGATAAAAAAACTTCTTTGTATTATGTTAGCACAAATTTGTGGATTTCAGCTTATTTAGGTTTCTAAGTATCATGTCAGGTTTCCGTTGGTCATTAACATTTACTTCTATAAGTTATATTATTCAATGCAATTTGCACGTACAAATTGAATATCAGCACTGGTGATAACTGGGGATGAAAGTGGATTTCCTATGATGAAATCGTATCAACAAGGGCATATTGTGAACTCGGAAAACCTACCCCTCCACTTCTAAATCAAGTCTGAGCCTAAATTAGAGAGTATTGGGTACATATTAGGTGTTGGAATTAATTCGTAGCGTTTTTTATTAAAAAATAACGATTTTTTGAAAATAAAAATAAAAAATTACATTATTGAAAATACTGCCCATCGCTTGTCACTACTTTTTCCCATTATTCAGGTAACTGTCGAATACCCCCTCGAAAAAACTTTTCGTCCTTGGAGGCAATCTATGAATCGATCCAATTTTGGCAATCCTCATAAGATGTTAATTTTCCCCTGATAAACCATGAGCCATTGATCGAAAAAGGTGGTAATTCAAAGGGGCAATATCTGGAGAATACGGCGGGTGGGTTAATACTTCCCATTTCAATGTTTCCAGGTATGTTTTCACTGGTTTCGCCCCGTGAGGTCGAGCATTGTCGTGCAGTAAAATAACTTTATTGTGCCTTTTGATCCATTCCAGCCGTTTTTCCTTCAATGCACGACTCAAACGCATCAATTGTAGCCGGTAACGATCCCCAGTGATGGTTTCATTGGGTTTTAACAATTCATAATAAACCTCACCTTGTTGATCCCACCAAATACAAAGGAGAAGCTTAGATCCATGAATATTGCGTTTTGCCAATGATGATGATGGTTGTCCTGGCTTAACCCATGATATTATGCGTTTCAGATTGTCGTAACATATCCATTTTTCATCGCCAATAACAATACGATGTAGAAAACTTTTTCTTTTGTACCGTGCAAGCAGTAGTTCACAGGTCATAAAACGTCTTTCAATGTCTCTCGGTTTTAATTCATATGGGACTCAATTTCATTCCCAAAGCTTTAAGGCGTTTTCCTACCATGGATACATCAACCTCCAAAGATGTAGACAACTCTTGAAGTGTTTGAAAGGAATTTTCTTCGAGTAAATCCTCCAATTCTTTATCTTCAAAATTTTTTGGCTGCCCAGATCGTTCCTTGTCGTCTAAATCAAAATCACCACTCTTAAACCGCGCAAACCATTTCCGACACGTTTGATCAACTAAAGCATGTTTACCGTAAACTTGTACTAAAATCCGATGACTTTCTGCAGCACTTTTGTTCATATTAAAATAATGTAATAAAACTCCCCGCAAAAACACTATATTTGGTATAAATTTCGACATAATTAAGTAGCTGCCATTTGTTATTATTAACAATTAAAAATAAGATGCGTCATAAAAAACAGTACCTAATAACAGCTGTTTAACGATCAATTTGTTTCTGAAGGTAAAAACAGAACACTGTAATAACCACGCAATCTCTTATCAAGCGCTACGAATTAATTCCAACACCTAATAATAAGACATTCTAGAACGAATACATGCTGTTGAAACTTAACGAAAAACTCAATTCAGAAAATTAGTGTCGGTAATTGAATAATTTAACGACAGTGTTCCAAGAAAACAGGCCGGCATTGTTCAATAGGAAGAATATCATACTGCTTCATCATAATGCCAGACCACATGCTATTTTGGACGAATCGCCAGAAACTCACAAAGCTAGGCTGGGGAATTCTGCCACATCCACCATATTCCCCAAGTTTAGCACCCTCCAATTATCACTTGTTTTCTTTATTCCAAAAATTACCAGAACTGTTCGGTAGATCTAATATAATATTCTTCTCACTTTTTACTGCTAATATCCAATTATGTTGTTAGTGTATGAGTATTACTTTTCCATTAATCTCATTTATTTTTTTAGGAACATGGAACATAAATGTTGCGTCCTATTGGGGCGCTGAAGGTGGTATCCTCACTACTTTCTCATAGGCTAGGTATAGAGATAAGTTTAGCTTTAGAGTTAGTGTTAAGTATGCAACTGTAAAGAATAATAATAAGTAATTTGTGAGCCCTTGTACATACCATTGGGAAGTGATTAAATACAATAATATACAGTCTACATAGTATTATTGGCTTGATCGTATTAACGCGCATGAGGTGCGTAATTTTGATCCTTGCTACATTTTTGGTATTTCATTTGGATGACACATTTTCTGGCCTTCGAACCGGATAGTACAATAAACATATTGAGATAAAAAAATATAGAAATAATAGAAGAAATGAACAATAATAAATTGCAAATATGAGGTAACAACGCAATAAATAAAAATGAAAAATCTGAAGTGTCTCCACTCAACTCTCCCGTATACGTATACGTACTATATAAAAGTACCTGCGATTAATAATAATAAAACTAAATATGCATTTATACTTTTAACTAGTCTGTAATATCGAACACTTTTGCAAAGGCTTCAATTTTAAAATGTGAATTCATAACTAAAGGAAGGGTCCAATTTTAGAAAATAAATTCGTAACTAAAAAATAAAATTTATAACGGTGAAGTCCCACTTCCCGTTTTCAAATTTATACGGCACAATTTGTTATTGCTTTGTTTTCTATATTTACCATTTTTGTAAATTGTTTTATTCCAAGGCACACTAAAACTGGAATTTTAAAAATGTTAAAAGTGCCACTTCCGATCATGTTGAGAATTTGTATCTGTCAGTTTTTTTGTGATATTTAAGATGTTCGAAATTTCAATTACATAGATTAATTTTATAGCGGAATATTGAGTAAAGACAGTCCAGATTTTTATAATGAAAACATTTTACTTTCCATCTGAATACACCGCATTCGATGAGTACCTGGTAGTAGCTACTTAAGATGGTGTCATCAAAGGAGGACAAGGTGTGCTATTGTAGCTCCTACCCTGTAAATAGCTGGTCCTATAGCTGCAAAATTTGCACGGATTTATTTGATTTTGCGGCCTGATTGAGAATTTTCAAACCAGATGTTTCTACGTTGCCTTTGAGGGCCGCTAGAGCGCGCCAAAGTTTCGAAAGATCATGATTTTCAACCAATCGTGAATAACTCGGTTATCATTCGTTTTACAACTTCATTTAAATTATTTTGAGAAATTGGTGAAACAAGCTTGATGTGACGAAATTCGAGCTATGCTCGACCGTCTTGAAAAAAGTGGGAAAAACTGTTTACTGAAGATTGTCCTTCCGGCCCCCGTTCTTTGGTTGTTTCTCGACCCAACGACATCTTTAGGACCTCGTTGCATGCGCCTCGTCGAGACGAATCCGGCAGTCCCAAAATCGCTGTCCTTGCTCTTTCCGTTCAGTGACTGATTGTTTTTTCTGATTTAGACTAAAAATTCCGTAATTTTGATATACTATATCCCTCTGGGTTCAAATTATTTTTTAAACAAAATTCTCCCGAAATCGACTTTAGTCGGCGTCGATAAATGGGGTAGGTCATTCTCTATCCGATGCTGCTTGTGACCCTCCCACAACATTTTGCTGCGCTATGATATCATAAGATCTTATGCTCTGAATACATATATACGAGAGTGGTCCGATAAGTACTTAGGCTCACCGCCTGACTAATTCTAGATAGAAATCTTATTTTTCATGTTTTCGCGTCCATTCATGTGACATCAAATCATTTAACTTCGCTTTCAATTATGTGAAATTCACATTATTTAAAAATGTTTTGTGATGGATTTACGTCCATTGATTGATTTCAACAAATCTAAATTTGCTTTCTCACAACTATTAGCAATTTCCAGGTCAGAGTAGACAAGGGCGGTTCGATAACCACTTAGCCTCGCCGCCCAATGGTGCCAATATCGCAAGAGATTTACTATCGTGTAGTGATCGCACATTGGTTTTTGATGAAGCACGTGCAGATGTCTCGAAAATGGCTACCACGGAGAACAACGTGACAAAAATCCACGGTCTCGTATTTGCAGACCGTCGAATGAAGTTTTGCGAGGTTGCTGAAACAATAGGCATCTCAAAAGACCACGTGAGTCATATCCTGTATAAATGTTTGGGCATGAGAAAGTTGTCGGCGTGATGGGGGTTGCCGGGTTTGCTCACTCCAGACAACAAGCACAACTGTGAGACCATTTCAGAGATCTGCTTCAGAGCAGTGTTTGACGCTGTTTAAGAGCAATCCGAAGGAGTTTCTGCGTCGTTTCGTGACCGTCGACGAAACATGGATCCATTGGTACACAATGGAGACCGAGGAAAAGTCGAAATAGTGGACTTCACCCGGCGAACGTGCTCCGAAGAATGTCCTATCGGCCGGAAAGGTTATAGCCACAGTATTCTGGGATTCACAAGCTGCGATCTACATCGACTGCCTGGAGAAGGACATATCGATCACAGGGCTCTACTATGGCGACTTAATGGGCAGATTCGACGCCTAATTGCAGCAAAAATGGCCCTACTTGGCAATTAAAAAATCTTGATAAGATGCGACGAGACAGAGCCCAAGTCATCAATGAGACCGCGAAAATATGAAACGCGAATTTGTAAACAAATCGATCTACATCAACACGGATAGTCGCGCAGCCTTTAGGGCACTAGGAAAACAAAAGGTAACTGCAAGGCTGATGCAGGAATGTAAAGAGGTGCTCAACGTACGAGTGGCATCAGACAAAGTAGCCAAGAATGGCTCAGCTCAGCAATACATCAGACCGAAGTCAACCCCAGGAATTCCCAAAACCGGCGTGAGAAACATCATAGATGAACAACTCCGTAGAAAACTTAGTATCTTATGGAAATCAACGGAAAGGATGAGGCAAACGCAGGAATTCGTGAGCGACCCAACTGAAAATATCAGTTAACAATCACTGACGATGAAGAGAAAGAGGATCAACATTGTAATGGGAATCCTTACGGGACACAGTAACCTGAGGAAATATATACACACGATGGGATTAGCGACAAGTCTACAATGTAGGAATTGCGGTGAAGAGGAGAAAACCCTGGCGCACATCTTGTTGCAGCTGCTAAGCATTTTTGTAAAATATTTTATTCCAAAGCCTACTAAAATTGTAATTTTCAAAATTATAAAAATAGCACTCCCAGTGCTCTGATCTTATTGAAAATTGGTATCTGTTAGTTTTTTGCAATATTTAAGACGTGTACGAAATTGCATTCCGATAGCTTAATTTTAAAGAGTACTTTACTGGAAAGATTTCAAAACTGTGTACATAAACGGTTACTTCCGGTGGTCCTACATGCCTTAAAAGTAAATACAGATCTAATTTTTTGCGATAATGGCCGTATGCCAAATTTCATTGCTCCAGCTCATACGGTCTGACCGTTATCGTGTTTACATAAACACATATACACGCAGACAACATGCCAAAAATGATCAAAATGAATTCAGGGCCACTCAAAACGTGGAGATCCGTCAAACTCTCGAATTAGAATTTTTTCATGATCCCAATACCGTCCCTTTACTATACTTCATATAGTATACGAGACTGTAAAAATTAAATTTATGATGGTAAAGTCCCAGTTCGGGTTTTAAAATTTGCACGGAACTATTTGTTATTGCTATATTTTCCATGTTTAGCTTTTTGTAAAAAAAATTATTCCGAAACCTACTAAAATTGGAATTTTTAAAATTAAAAAGTTGCACTTCCGGTGCTCCGATCATGTAAAACATTTGTATATGCCAGGTTTTTATGATAAATAAGATATGTACGAATTTTCAAGTGGAAACTTAATTTTAAAGACTACTTTACTTGAAAAAATGTCTAAACTGTGTAAGTAAACGGGTATTTCCGGTGGTCCTACACGCCTCAAAAGTTGATACAGATCTAAGTTTTTGCAGTAAGAGCCGTATACCAAAATTCATCGAACCATCTCAAACGGTCTGACCGCTATTGTGTTTACATAAACACATGCACACGCAGACAACATGCCAAAAATGGTCAAAATGAATTCAGGGCCACTCAAAACGTGGAGATCCGTCAAACTCTCGAATTAGAATTTTTTCATGATCCCAATACCTTCCCTTTACTATACTTCGTATGGTATACAGGAATGTAAAAATGAAATTTATGACGGTAAAGTTCCAGTTCCGGTTTTCAAATTTGCACGGAACTATTTGTTATTGCTATATTTTCCATGTTAAGCTTTTTGTAAAAAAATTTATTCCAAAACCTACTAAAATTGGAATTTTTAAAATTGAAAAATTCCACTTCCGGTGCTCCGATCTGCCAGGTTTTTATGATAAATAAGATGTGTACAAAATTTCAATTGGATAGCTTAATTTTAGAGGAATGTAAAAAGTATAAAATTCCGATACCTGATAGAGCGGAACCATCAACAGGAAGATGCGTCTTCGGTGTTAGATCACAAGACAGAAAATCCGCGATTAAGTGTAAGTGCATATAAAAAGTTTAACTATTGGTACTATGAACAGAAAATATGGGCTAACTGTGAGTCAATCAATTTTTGTTTCTGTCACCCCTGTCGTATTAAAATACGACAATGAAAGTACTAAAAGCACAGTGATAAATAAAAATAGTATATACTTATTAACACAATTGCTTTATTCGTTTGGAGTACATCTATACCCTAAATACTATTTTGCTGGTGTCAAATATGCGTAGGTTGTCAGTATAAAGAACGATGGATTCTAGATATAATCATATAGTAACAAATAAAAAAAATCACGTGAATTCAAAAATTCATGCAGACAGTGTTTTATATATTTACTGAATATAGACAATTTACAGGGATCTGTAATGGCGCCTATCAAGACGAATCGATAGGTGGCTTCAGCAACACTGTTCCCATTCACGATATAAATAAATATAAAATTCTTATTAGGTGCGTCGTTCGCAACGCATTTTGCACTGTAAAGTTATCTTATCGATATTTCCACATATTAATTTTATTGCGGTGAATATCGAGAGCAAATATTGAATTTAGCAAGTAGGCTGTATGCCAAGGAGACATAAGTATTAAAGTCGCTAGAAATAGAAAGCTGGGAAACACAATGCAATCGAGTTGGTAAATTGCCTGTTCGCCTTGAATTACCGGATACAGCGTTCTGATTGGTCCAGCTGACATAAACTTGTTTGTTGATTCGTCATCGCCGTCCCTGGGTAACGGTTCAATATCCAAATTCCGGGGAAAGCTCATTTGTGATCTCAACGCTAAACAGAACAGTCGGTTACCTGGTTTACATGAAAATATGCGAATATTAGAAAGATCTGTCCCTTTTAAACAACAGGACAGACAATAATTAGTGAATGAGTGAATTCTATGCCATTTACATACATTCTCCTGCCTAGTGAACTAAAATTAGGTTTAATAATGGCACTCGTATGTGATATTAAAAGGTTTGCATTATTTTTATGCCAGAAAATACAAATACAAGTTTTCGATGGCAGAAATATGTTAAAATTACGATAGGATCGAGTAAAACGTGCATTTAATCGCTTAAAAATCGTGGCCTCGTCGGTAAAATGCATTTTACTTGCGTCATCGGGGCGTTTCCCCGTCTTGGCGTCGCAAAATACCATATTGGTCTTGAGATGATGACGAGAGACGAGCGTTTCTCGTGATCATCTCGCTGCTTTCATAGCCCTGAAAAACCTAATTTTAATTACAAACAGCGGGACCGGACGGCCCTAAACTGCCTTTTGACTTTGGAAAATCCAGGCGTGACGTGGCTTTCTTTTGTCCGCAACGGCTCCATACATGATTGAAGGTAACTTTGATTTTCCCTGAGACGCAATGATTTTATTGAATGTTTTGGGCGGATTCCGTAAGTACAGACGATTTTTTATCGGTCGTATCGTGATTATTAACATATTTCTGGGCACGATTTATTTTTAACAAGAGGCCATCGATTCAAGATGGCTCCATTCCGTTATACTTGGTAAATTCCGCAGCGCAAGCTGCTTTAGCCTTCCTATGCCTTTTAGCGATAAGCATTCTGTTATCTTTTTAAACTGCGTTCTTTAACCAAGTTATTTCTGTTAGTACAAGCATTTTTTTCAGTTAATACACACACGAAGGAAGCTCTAGAAAATTCTATTCGAAATACGGTCGGAGTATCCATCTCCCTTGAAACGCCCAATATGGCGATTTAACAGATCTAAGAAGCCGATGGATTTCCATCATTCAAAGTAATCTCCTCATATTCGTTTACGTACGGCTTTTTTGGTTTGCCAAACCATACAAGAAGTAATCAGGCGATCCCGACTTTTCCGAGAAGCAATCGATTTTAATTTTCCGAGCGACCTATTTTTAGATTCGACCTTGAATTCGCTCGCTTATTGATTTCAATTAGGTACAGCCATCTGTGGAACGTCATGGCACACTAAACGTTTTACCTCGCGCGCGCCAAATTAACGAATTTGAATTTTAAACACATTGCGACGCACAAGCTGCGGAACGGAATTCCTAGACGACGCCGAAACCACGCCGCAAACAAAAATTAAACGAAATAACCAAAACGCAGAATTAGGTGCAACATCTACACTTTAACACACAGAAATCACGATAACAGAACTCACCACAATTACTCGCAAATAAGTTGATAAAATTCCTGACCATAACCGACGCTTCTCATTAGGAAATGTATGCTTTGTTCCCTATAACAGGCAAGGAATTTAACAGACAGGCGGATTTCAACGCCGCAAGCCGTCTTGGAAACGGAATTCAAGCCTCAGGGCTCCTGTTTCTAAATAGAGCAAAACTAAATTAAAGCATCCCCTAACAAACATTTGCGACACACATTTTTAACACAGTTCTTCTTCCCAAACAGCCAACAGCCGCTGAAAGAGCAGCCTGCGGAAGATGAGGATTTAGAAGACGGAGAAATCGAGGATGATGATGATGAAATCCCACAAAGCGAGCCTCTACCGGCTCCTACCCCTGATACCGTGCATGCCCCTCCGCCCCAACACTTTAACGTCAAAGAAAAAGTTGTTGCCGATAGAAATTCTGTCGAAAAAACGCCACGGCTGGACAGGAGAGCCCGACATGAGGAGAAGAAAAAACACTTGACTGAAGCAGAAAAAAGTGTAATGTACCTCCACAAATTAGAGAGGATGGAAAGGGAAAAGAGGGAAAAATATAGAAGAGAACAAGGTTCTGATATTGGTACATACTTTCTTTTCTTACTAAGGGTAGCTTGTTGTTTCTTTAGCTTGGAGCATGTATACTTAACAAATCCCTTCAATTTAAATCGAAATAGGCACCAGGTAAATTGGGAACACACTTTACTCTGCCTTCGACTTATCCTACTATTCTACTATTTCTAAGACATGCTGCTACTATTACATTCGTTACGAGTTAGATGTCTGCATAGACTTATTTTCTAATTAATGCAGAACTGCTGCAGCTAAAGCTTTTAGAAGCTAAATGCCGAAGCATTTCTAACAGATCAAAGAAATGAAAGATTGGACATTGTAAGAAATGCCATTTTAAAACAGTCCGGATGGTCTTTCAATTCAGTTTTATGATCAGATAGACCCGGCATAAAAATCCAATTAGCACCACGCTGGTCACTTCATTGATATAAGTGGGCCTTTATTACAGTTGATAGTCTTATTGCTGTTTAAAGTGCTTTACAAAGCTTTATAGGGAAAACCAACGACTGTCGCTTATGTAGACCAGGCGATTTGGTTTTATGCTTGGATCATGTTTGTGTGGAGGGTGTATGATTTATCTGAGTGGATTGGCTTCAATCACGCAGATCCCATGCAGGCTCCCCCAACAGCCAAAACTTAACTAAAAACAATATAATACACTCGGAGAGTGTAATTGTTTTAAGTATTTATACCAAATGTGAAAAGAGTGGTTTTTACATGGAACATTGTTTTCTAAGAGTCTTTTAAGGACAGAGAAAACTTCAAATTGAAGATGTGCCTTTCTTACGAAATAGCGGCATTTTCGAAATTGCTGTTTAAACTGTTTCGTTAGGAAGCCCTCTCTCCAGTTTTTGTTGCATTAGTTTTTCCTTATAAATCGCTCTATTTTACAATTTTTCCCACCTTCTCGTCTTTAGGCAGTTTTCCACTCTGTGAAAACTTGCTGATTGTAGCAACCATCGATGTCAATTGTACTCTTTTATCCCTATTCTTTATCCTACTGTAGTTATTGACTGATAGGGGACTAACGTTAATTGCTGCATTTGGTCTTGGATTATAAGTATTCACGAATATTGGAATTACCACAGAAAGCCCTAAGAATGATTCCAATCGTTCAAGATAAGTCATGCCAAGGAACCAGGTCTTGGCAAAATCAAATAGGCGCAACGAATATGATGAAATCATATTTTTTCCCAGTAAATTTCTACTGTTAGTAAATAGGCATTTGAAAATACGTTCTTATCAATGAGCTGACATCGTTTATAGATAACACTTAAAGTGTATCACGGGGCATGCAATAGCTGTGTACAAAAAACAAACAAGTGCTATTTAATTTAAGTTATCAAGAACAAATCTTCACTTTATATCTTGAGTAAATAATCGCTTAATCGGTAGAAAAAATAATCATAACTACGTAAAATATCAGCCTTTCAATAATTTATTCCCTAATAAAGTTGTAAATTGCGACAGATGCATTTATTAAAAATTTAATCGCTGCGGTTGAAGAATTATTTGTTCAGTTCTTTATATAAGTCGGCAATAAGACGATTCATCGGCACTAGTAAAAAAATGCAAAACAAATATCAAATGACCAATACAAGTTATTTAGTCGATCTGAAGACTTCATTCTGTAAATACAAAGCAGATGTCTTCAGCACGATGATTATAAATTTCTCCAAACTGGAGAGCAATCCTTAGAGGGAGCACAAAAATGGCATCAAATATGTTTAGTTTGGTTAGAACTCGCTTAGAAAATCCTAGAAATCACTGCTGGTGCAAACTATTTTTTTTGTGTCTTCAATTCAATTACACATTTCACATAATGCATTCCAAATTTAATTACAGTAATAAACCTATATTATTTTAATTAAATTTGGAAAGCTAATCGGAATAAATTCATTATTTTGTTCGTCTAAAAGTGAGAAAGTTTCAGCTTGTCAATGTTTGAAATCGCACAAAAGGAACGCAACTCTCCAAAAATCATATGGTTCACCAGATTTAGCTGCCACTAAACTAAACAGAGATTGCAAAGCCGTAGGTGGTGCAAATAGCATTACCATTTAAAGGTACAACTAAATACCATTTCTCATATCAATGACGAACGTTCCATTCTCAACGAGAGCTCAGTAACATATGGGTCCATTTTTGTTTGTAAACATACCAACTCGTATGTGCCAACAAGAATTGGTTTTCAATTTCGATATCAATGCCTATAAGGAAATTTAATCCATGTTGTTATAAGGAATAAGGCTTCAATAAAATGTTATGCTAACATGAGCAACTAAGTCGATCAATTAGGAGAATTAACAGTAATTTATTAGTTTATGAGACCCATATACCAGGTGCACAAGTTTAAAATTTCCTTTTGTTGTCAAAAGATGGCGCATGAAATCTCTGGAAGTAACCTTTGGAACCCAAAGCGCCATTTTTTTTAAAACTGCCTTCACTACAAAACGTCATATTTGTTTAGTTGTTTACGAGTTGTAGCTGGCGATGAAAAATGGATATATTTTGAGAATCCCAAACGAAATAAATCGTGGGTAATGCCAAGGCAACCATCAATATCAAGAGCAATACCGGATTGTTTTAGAAGGAAGAATGCTGTGTGTGTGGTGGGATCAGAAGGGCTTCTTAAACTCGGCGAAACAGTTAATATCATCCGCTACCGACAACAAATGATCAATTTAAATCACGCACTGATCGATAAATGCCCAGAATAGGCTCGAAGACACAGCAAAGTCATTCTGCAGCATGACAACGCTCCCGCACATTCAGCCAAAGTGGTTAAAGAAACGATTTCTTCGCTTCGTTGGGAACTCCTACCGCACCCACCGTATTCACCAGACCTGGAGCTTTCTGATTATCATTGCTTCTCATTGATGGGACACGCACTGGCTGAGCGAGACTTTCGAGGATGTACAAATATGGCTCGATGAATAGAAATCAATGAAAGTTGATGCTTTCTTTCGGAATGGTATTCATAACTTGCCCAAAAGAGATGGATAAAATGTGTAAAAAGCGAAGGCCAATACTTTGAATAAAAAATGTTTTACCGTCGTTCTTAAATATTTGCGAATTTTTTATGAAAAAAATGATATTTTAAACTTGCGCACCTGGTACGTTACCAACAAGTACATCAGATTTTTCTACACATCAATCAACCAAGCGTAATATCCATTTCATTGTTAGGAATTAGTCAATGTTGCCTCTTATGGATAATATAGAAGCTAGATTATCTTCAAATTTTTGTCAATATAGACGTCTTTATTGATGTGACATCTCTGGAGCCATCTGTTCGAGTTAGAAATTAAATACTACTTGCGGAGTACTAAATCTGGAGAATCATGTTGGTGCGAAAACAATTTGTTGCTCGAAGAACCCATTTTCATCATTTGTTTTATGAGTGCATCCATGTTATGACACGTCTGTTTCTTATTCATGCACAAACACTTTCTTTAATCGCCTTCTTCGATTTGTTCAAGATTTTAATATAGCACTCATCAGCTATTGCTTAAATCTAAAAAATTATTGCATTTAAAAATAATTAAACACGAAATGAGCATAATTAACCGATTGAATTTTGTGTGGACGCTTTGATCGACGCTCATAATCTTGCAACCATTCTTGAAACTATTTCCGCTAGGTTATGCTGAAACAAAGCTAAAGCTGGTTCCAAAATATCGATTTTTTTATTGACATTTAAAGAAAGTGCAGAGATTGAAACGAGACGAGTTGACGGTAGCACTTCTGAACAAACAGAATATTTGAAATTTCTATGTAAGGCCTCAAACTATTTATTCTGCCAAGTAATTTAAGATCGTTGCAGTAATTGGCCAATTTTAACTATCCCCCTCTCCTTTTCTTAAACATTATTTTGCTATATTCAAAAAATATAAGGTATCAAACTGTTCAAAAATAAGAGCTGCTAGACTTTATAAAATTCATGCTAAAACTAAAGATCTTGACATTTTTCAATATATAAGACTTTTGTGTAGAAATATTTTTGTCTGTAAGTTTATAATTGAAAAATTGGACAGACACTGCATGCATATCATTTTAATGTTTGCACTAAGCTTCACAGTATATAACCTCGTAGACTTAAAGTGGCAAGGGCGCTTTGTTTTAAACAATAAATTTGCTCCCAGACGATTGTAATTTCTTAAACAACTAATTGCATTATTTTCCGAATAGATGACTTTGCAAGCAACATTGAAAAAGCCATCGCCAACGTATTAAAAAAGGACCGCCAATCAGAAGACGATAAGCCAGAAGAAAAGCACAGCAAGAAGCGCAAGAAAAAAGATAAAGAGCATAAAAAGAGCAAACGCCACAAGACTGATTCGCCGCCCAAAAATGAAGATGAAGAAATCGACGAGAACGAAATGCTCAATATCCGCGGAGGCAGTCCTGATTCGAGAGCGCAGCCTCTGAACAAAGAGGGCAAGCCTCAAACGCCGCCGTCGGAGGAGTATGAATCTGCCGAGTCGGAATACTCCTCAGAACGCAGCAATGATGAAAAGCGCGAGAAGCGACGCGAATTTCACAACAAAAAGGGCAACAGATCAAGGCAGAGGGAAAGAGCGAATCGCGAACGAAAGTTCCAACGGGACAGGAGTAGAGAAAAAAGAACCGATTCCCAAATTAGGGACGCGCAAAATGTCTGTCTCTACAACTTGCAAGGCAAATGCCATAAAGGCGAAGAGTGTCAGTACTCCCATGAGATGCTCATGCCTATGAAATTAGAACTCTGTAAGTTCTACCTTATGGATTGTTGTGCTAAAGGTGATAAGTGCCTTTATATGCATTCAGAGTTTCCTTGTAAATATTATCATACAGGTCTACAATGTTATGCAGGCGATAACTGCAAATTTGCACATGGAAAACCGTTAAGTGAAAGTAAGTATACTTAATTTGCGGGATAAAAACGATCGTACTAATCAAATACGAACAGTGAATGATACGATTATTCTGTTTTTGCCATAGGTTTGCGCCAAGTCCTGTTCAAGCACATTGAAACCGCCCCTAAAGAGATTCTCGGCGATTTTCCAAGGCTGAGCCGGGAGGGAGCTGCGCAAAGGATATCGGCAACTCAGAAAAACCTCGAAGTGAAATATAATATGGAAAAGAAGGAAGGTAATGAACAAGGAATAAATCAAGGTTCAATACCATCTTTGTTTGACATAAATGTACCAATGCCTCCAGAATTAATGGATGGTAAGAATTCATTTTTTCAATACCGGGTGATAATGCTAGTAAAAGTCACCACTCATGTCTCTTCCAAAATTCTAAAAACAAAACATGGTAAAAGAAGAAGAGAAATTTGACTTGAAACATCAAATATGTCAAAGCTTTAAAATGAAGAAATTAAAATTGTTCACTTACAATAGTTCTTGGAAACATTGTAATTTTGCCATATAACGAAACTGATGAGCTTTGTTTTCGGGCATTTACAAAAATAATGATCACCAACGATTTTGAAAATTTGGTACAATTTACACATAGATGCTCTAAGACGTTTGTTTTTTTTTTAATTATTGTTTTGACTAGATTATTTTGATGCAATTTTATACTTCTGAGTAGCCCCAAATGAGTGGATTTTAAAAACACGACCTTATTATAGATTCCAAGAACAAAGAGAAGACTGAAAAACCATCGCGAGTGCGGCAATCTCGGTGGCAGGATCCTGAGCCACAAGAAGTCAACTCCATGAACATCCAAGAAAGACCGCTCTTAGGTATGAATTTTGCAACGGGTATGTACCTTGAAAGGGATCAAGATATGAGAATAAATAGGTAAGTTGCAGCACTCTAAAATTCTATCATCCTATATATTCGTTAAAAAATGCTTTGTTTCATTGGATACTTGTGCATTATAACTCTAAATAAATGTTTTATTCGTTGCAGTAATGGCGACATAGATATGAGAACGTTACCTATAGTTCAACAACCGCTGCAACCAAATATGATGCATCCCACCCCCACTACAATACCACAACAACTTCCTAATATCGCCCCAAAAGTCGACATAGAGCAATACAAACGTGATGCGGCGCTCATCACAGATTTTACCAAAGATACTGACATTCGAGATCTTTGCCATCCTTTCAGTTCAAATAACCAAAGCACAGAATCTCAGATGGATGTAGATATTAGGCAAAAGGATACTGATATTAGACCTAAAGACATTGATATACGACAACAAGATGTCGATATTAGAAATTTAAACGTTTTAAGTCAAGATTTAAAACGCGATATCGACCACAGGCAGAACATCTTTGGCTTAAATAAAGATGTTGATATTAGATCATTTCCATTTACTGGTAAGTAATATAGCAATTCTTGCTTACTTATATTAATCTCTAATAATTACAGAAAGTCACGATGTAGACAAAAATAGCGAATCGAAGCATGATTCAACACCAGATAGCAATTTGGACAATAAACCAAAAGATATAGACTCACGTTCGCTTGCCGAGCCACTTTCCTTGCCGCCAAATTTATCGAAAAAACAACGGGAACTTTTCATGAGGATACAAGCGCAGCAAAAAGATAACAGCTTAGTTCAGCAGCCTATGGAAGAACAACATCAATCGGATGGCGATGATAACATCAATTGGTATTCCGATGATGACGACGATGACAAACTGACCATTAAGGTAGACGATGAACTAAAAGATGAAGATAGGAAGAGCGACATCATGAGTCCCCCGTCTTCCACGCAGAATTCCCAAATAAAGCCTTCGGAGGTCGTTGAAAAACTAGGAGACTTGTCGAAGATAAACATATCTGTGGAAGTGACGCAACTGTTAAGTCAAATTACACAGGCGAACGCCTCGAAAGCTGAACCGAAAGAAGAAAAGAAACCAGCCGCTTTGAGAGATCCCAGACAAAACCAAGGATCGTCGGATACGTCCAAAGCGGATCCCAGATTGAACAGGAGGCTTTCTGAGGATACGAAGGCAAAAGTAGACGAATCAAAATCAAAGATAGAGAAAGTCAGTATTTATGAGCAAAGTCTAGTGGATGTTAGTAAGGATGTAGATTTTCGAGCCGGCGGGGACTACGACTTGAAGATAGGTGAGTTTTCAACGTTTTTTAGCTATTCAAATACAGGGGAAGGTTGGTCCCTCGATCTTTTTTGTAGATCTTGACGTGATCATCTTTGACTACATTTCGGTATGATGCCTGTGAGCTTTTCCAAAGGTCCTTCGGTTTGTCTATATTAAATTAGAGAATGTCAAGTTTCACTCTTTGATGGCCCTTGTTTTGACAATGTTTTTATTTATGAAAGTTTTAAATTAAGAGCTCTGCAATTCGGTCACTCCAACTGTTTCCGTCTTTCTTAAGAGCGCCCATACCGCGTTTCTCTCTACTATTACGTATAACTCGCTCTCATTAAATTAATGGTAAATTTGAATCGCAAATAATTACACATCTAAATATGCTTCTAACGATCTAAACTTATTCTGAAATCTATTCAATTTCTTCACTCAAGTATCAGACATAAAACTTAAAAAAATTTTAATATAAACAAATTTGAATATAAAGAAGAAATGTGATTATAAAGGAGAAATTTGGATATAAAGAAGAAATTTGAATATCAAGAAAATATCTTGGGATATCAAGACAAGATTTTAGACATTTTGAAAAAAACTAACGAACAGAAATTTAGATCTCAAGAAAATATTTATAGTTTGAAGTAAAGAAACTTGAAAATTCTACTAAAAATATTTAATTGCAAGTTGAAAGCATTGACATCCGTCTAGCATCTTACAATGTTATGCAAAGAGTTGCCTGTTTCGTACACTTGCCCCGCCCTCAATTTTGTAGGAATCATAGAAATCGATAAAAAATTTGGCAGATATAAAGAATTAGAAGTGAAATCCAAGAATGTTAAAAATGTAATACAACATTTTCTCGAATTGAACGTATCAAGTATGACAGAGCTTCTACTTAAACTGAGATTGGTCTCATTATATCCACTACAGTAATTAAGAATGACCATTAATCGTTTGACTGCTAAGGAGCGCTTTTTTATGTTAGTCAAAACAATGCGAAGTGCGTGATAGCAATCCTGTTTTTTTATGCCAAGACCGGGGAGAGCTACAAAACATTAGAATTTGTACGTCCTGTGAATCATGTAGTGTTTTTGGAGCATACAATTTTTAACTGTTCTAATAATATTACATATTTCAAATCTACATTTTTGTCTGTTAAATAACGGTGAAAACAATGCCTAATATTTGGAATGAAACTGACTCGGAATCGTGGACTGATGAGGAAGTGCAAATTTGTGACAACGAAAGTGATTACGGAAGTGCTATTATTATTCTTAAAAAGAGATTAACGTCATTAGCGAGAGCAGCGATGATGAACAAAGTGGAGCCTGCACCGAACATGCCTCTGTTGATGAATTTTTTGACTTCAATTCATGGTATTTGAATGGAAAGAATAATTTTACAGAGGTTTTTGGTCCACAATGTCCACCTAAAGCAAAACGAATTGAATATTGCTCCATATTTTTTTCGATTTCCGTATTCTACAACGGTTACTGAAACAAACCGGTATGCCCATCATTTTTTGAGTTCCAACAAAACTTTGAAGCGTAACTCGCGTGCAAGAAGATGGAAACTTATTACCATTATAGGAATGAAAGCATTAATTGCTGTTTTATTAGAAATGGTTATTACCAGACGTCCAACAATGACGTCTTATTGGAATACAGGCACAAGGCAAATACCGTGGTTTAGAAACATATTTCCTAGGGATAGGATTCTGTTGATCATAAGTTTTTTTCATTTGGTTGACAATATCGCATTGGTATCACCAGGACATCCAGATTACGACCCATGTGGAACATTTAACTTTCTTGTGGATTATGCCAATAAGATTTTTCGTGAACAGTATACATTGCACTAACAGTTGAGTAACGATAAATTACAAGTTTCAATCGAGCATAAAACACTGCCTTCCTAAAAAAAAGCACCACGAATGAGTGATCAAATTTTGGATGCTTTGCGATTCTGCTTCAAAGTATTGCTTTTAGGATTTCTTTCTTATCGGAAAGCAACCGAAAGCAAGGAACACATAAAAAATAATGGGTTGGGATATGTTGTTGTCCAACAATTATTAAATTTAGGGAAATATTTGAATACAGGATCTCATATTTGCCCCGATAACTTTTTTGCAAGCATCCAACTAGCAAGAGTATTATTGCAAAACAATACATATTTAATTGGAACTATTAGAAAAATCGTTCCAAAGAAGGCTAAGTTTGCAGATATTGGCAAATCTAAATATTTTGAAAGCAATGGAATCTTCTAATCAAGAGAAAACGTCTCAAGGAAATCCCTCCATATTGGTTTCAACGAACTGCACCAGAGATAATGTAGTCGTCTGCAACGGAAAGGGGAATTTATGAATCAGTAAAGATGAACCCTGCTGTTGTTCATAATTCCAACAAGTTCATGGGTGATGTGGGCGAAGCAGATAAAATGCTTTATGCATACCTAGATGACATAAATACAATGAAGTATTGGAAAAAAATTGTATTCAAGATTATTAGAAGAATGGTCTTAAAGGCCTACATCATATACTTTGGAAATTATAAGGGTGAAAAGCTAACCACGATATAATTTGTCTCAAATATTATTAATGAAATCAAAACGGAATGGTTCGCAAACAAAAATAATGCATATAAACAACCCACATCATCTACTGATCTACACCAAGCGCAATATTTAGTGTTGAAAAGCTACCTGGACTAAATTTACGCGCTTTGTATAGCAAACGACCCGTGTAAAAGATTATAAGAAATCATTTGTGTTAATTTGACTGAATTATAAGTGCTTATTACCAATTTTACTCACAAAATTAATTGAAACAAATTTATGTAAACAGTTGATATTTTGTAATTTTTGTTGTTGCTGCAAAGTGATACAAGTTAGTTTATTGTATGAAAAGTGTTTTACATTTTTTTGTTTGCCACACGTGCAATCAGTGCCGTAGTTTTGGCATATGTCCGAAAAAAATACGTTAACCGACAAACGATTAAACTTCCAACAGCTAAAAATGCAATTACTGTATCTTCTACGCAGCTGATTCAGGCTGCACCCTCAATTAAATGCATCAACTAAGTTGGAACATCCAGAATTGGATGGCTACGTACCATGAGACAAAACAATTTTTTTCAAATCTTTCTATTACATTATTCAAAATATTCTCCTGTTCCAACACACTTTTTATAGTGATTCAACAATAATTCAAATGCCTGCTCAAGCTCAATTTTCGGTATTGCCCCTAATATGCGCGTAGACTCTCTTCCGATGGTTTCAGTAACATTAAAAATGCATCTTTTCATTTTCATTTTTGGAAATTAAGAGAAGTCACATAGTGCTAAATCAGGGGAATACGGCGAATGATTCAACACACAGACTTGATGTCGTGCCAAAAATTAACGAACAATCAATGTGTGACTTGCTGCATTATCGTGTCAAACACTAGTTATCAGAATTGCGATATTCTGGTCGAATTCGACGAATTCTTCCCATTAATCGTTGTAAAACTCCCAAGTAGAAAGCACCAGTAACTGTTTGACTCTGTGAGAAGACCTCACGGTAGATAATGCCTTTGCTATTGAAGAAAATAGTGAACATTGTCTTGATTTTTGACGGAACTTTTTGTGTTTTCTTGGCTTGAGGTAATGATTTTGACTTCCATTCGGCACTTTGACGTTTTGATTTTGGGTCATATTGAAAACACCAGGTCTTGTCACCAGTAACGATTGATTTGAGGAAGGTTGAGCTGTTATTTGCTACGGAGCTATTACTTGCCGCTTGTACAATCTCTCTGGGATGTTTCTGTGATCGTTGGGTGCAAATTCTTGCACTTTTTGAATCAAATCTGCTGTTCTACTTGTTATTGGCCTTTCCACACGTTCGTCGTCCTCCAATGATTATCTGCCTTCCTAAAATCGTTTGTGCCACTCAAAATTCTTTGACCGTGATAAACATTCACTTCCATACAACATGTAGCAAAATAAACTGATAAACGAATTATCAAAAACAATGGTAAATGTCAGCCGATTTAAATAAAAGTTCTAAATTATGTTTGTAAATGTCCAAACTTCATAACAAAATTTAAACATGTAACTACTGGTTGCTGAGATATAGCTTTAATTGCCGCACTGTGTATTAAACACATACTACGCTGTCAATTAAAGGGATTAAACCTTCACACAGTCACTAACATCAAAGCCCTGTTTGCTTCCCCGATTCAGACTTTACCTTTAATTAGAGCTGATTATGAACGTTTAGCCTTAAACAAGTCAGTCAACTAAGAGCCTCTCTTTAAACTATATACGTATAAAATTTGAGAAAGAGGCTTATAAATTGATAGCCTATGGGAATGACAAAGCATTAAGAGTCTATCCTGAAATAAATAATGACAGAGTTCCAGTACTAAGAAGATGCAAATAACCGAGAGGGAGAAAGAAACGTTTTGAAACTTTCGATTATTTGTAACCCTTAAATATGAAGATTTGGTATTTCACCAAATATTAAATGCCATGACCAACGAATTCCAAATTTCCATTTCATACATACATTCGAACAAATATTTAAAATAATAGTAGGAACCTGCCCATTTGCACACAAGTTTAAAGTGAAAAATTAAATAATAAGAAGAAGTTTTAATATTGTCATTGATTTTTAACATCCGAAATGTACAAATGTATATTTTATATATTCATGATATCTTTCTTTTGGTCTACAGTTTGCTTAAACCTAAAAAGAATTAGTTGATTTATCAAGACCAATTTAATGTTGCCAAAATCTGAAGTTCCAAATGCATTTAAGTATTTTTATTCTTTGTATGCTACCGTACTAGGTTGCATAAGGCATCTCTTTTTAGGTTTTAAGTAGATTTTTACAGATTGAGTTTTGAAATGTTTCTTTTTTTTAATTCTCTTTGGCCAATTTCAACATTAAACTTACTGACAAGTTGCAATATTTACAGGTTGAAACTCCCAATGCTACAATTGTACTTATATATACCCACTTTGACCACATTAGGCATACTTGCATGGAAATTTTAACGAATTAATCTTAGCAAAATATAGTCAAATTTAACCAGTAGATTTATGTAGATTTGGGAAATCTTTAATTATCACTCTCAGGCCTATTAAAACCCTACATTTACTTGAATAATGCGATTCTTTGGTTTTTTTATATTTCGCGAAATTTTACTATATTAATAATCGTTAGCCAAAGATATGAATATCCAACCGTAATCGCCCAACAAATTGATGCAATATAAAAATGTCATCACAGATAATTTTATTGCAGGGTCATCGGGCACATCTGGAAGGGCCGATGTAGATTTACGTAATTTGGGACTAGGTTTTAAATCTATGCAAAATTACACGCCGGCATCCGAGATAGACGCCAGCATAAAATCGCACAATGCAATACCATGGAAAGTTTTAATCGTTGAAATTCCCAAGCCCGATTATACAGGACTGAAACTCAGCATCCAAGATGCCCAAACTTCGGGTGATCCTCGGCTCAAGAAGATATTTAGACTTGATTCGAAAGTCGTGGAAGAGAAAGACAGTCCGGCAAGTCCGAAAGCTGAAACGACCTCTAAGCCTGCTCCAGCGAGAATTGATCCTCGGAGACGGAAAATGGAGGAAGCCAAACAAGATCCGGTCAACATGTCCTACGCCCAGCAATTGGCGATGCTGCAAAGCTCGCCCTTTTACCAAAGCTTAACGAGCAACCAGAAGCTGCTCCTCAACCAAGAATTGTCGATGCGGAATGACCAATCGGGAAGCAATGATCCGATTCTAAATGGAATTTTATCGAATTTAGGATTGATACCCGGAAACAGCATGGCTCCCAATCAAGGCTCCTTAAACATTTTAGCCACCATCAACAATCTGAACCCGATGTTAGGACAAAATCCCAACGTGTTGGGGGCTAATCCTAATATGATGCAAAATCCCAACATTCCCAATATGAATATGAACATGGGCCCTGGTGGCCTGGGGAATAATCCTCCAAACATGATGGGTAATAACCCAAATGTGAACCCGAATATTTTGTCCCAGAATCCTAATTTGATGAATCAGATGGCACAGTCAATTAATCAACCGGGCCTATTGGGAGCTGCGCCTGGTATTCCAAACCTACCCCCAGATTTTCCAATTAACTTCGACCCGAGAAACGGGGGCTTATTAGGCAACGCCCCTCCTTTCACAAATTACCAAGAGAATAATTACAACAACTATAATAACGACGATTATTACGAAGGTAATAATTTTGGAGGCAACAATAATCCTGGGAACAGGGGCAATGAACGAGGTGGTTTCAGGGACAGAAACCGCAGGGGGCGCAATAATTTCAACAGGAACAATGGCAATAGAAATTTTAGGAATAGGAACAATAATCGTTCTAATCGTAGTCATTCACCTCCCTAAATATTAGAGACGTAGAATTTAGATTAATCCGGATTTTTGTGCAACTTATATTAGGTTAAGTTTGACAAGGGCGTCAATTCATCATTCATAATGAATTCATGGATTGAGCTCCACATAAGACTTTTTAGGCATAGACTCCTTACATTAAGGAATAAAGTGCTTTATATTTTTTATAATAAAAATTGTTCAAAACTTTCAAAATAATCAAATCGAAGCTGTGATATATTTATAATTTAATTGTTTACATATATCAAGCGCAAATAACGTTTTTTTTTAAATTATTTCCTACATATAGATTGTTTTTCAATTTCTTTTTCTATTATATAATTGCTAGATATTTTCTTATTGTTTACACAAAAATCTTTAATCTAAATTCGTTAGTTTGGTGTGCCAAATATTTTTTGAATTTCGATTACTATATGATGAAAACGATCCTGATTGGTACAAATGTTAATGTATTGCTGTTGTTTCATTCCTAATTCTTAGTTCATTATAAATAGATATTTGTAAATATAAATGCAAGTAATTCACTATTATTAAAAATAATGTCTTATGTATGTATATAGTTCAATAAACAAATATGTATAATTTATTTTTTTTATTAGTTATTTTTATATGCAATTGTCAGAAGATTTCCTTTTGAAAGTTGTTTGAAGCTGATAATATTTTTATGATTGTAGACATTATTTAAGATTTTGAAGTTAAGTGATCTTAGTCGGTTTGTTTCTGTATTCTGTACATTTATTTCATGATTATAGCCACTTCAAAAATGCAATACTCATTTTTTTGTTCTTTGAGGCTTGGCTGACTGTATATTGAGAGATAAGGAATTTGTCACCTATATTATAAGTTCAATAAAAATTTTGTAATAATTTTCTTCTTGTATTTTTACATGACCCTCTTCATCTATTTGAGATGTATTTTTTGATACAAAAGCATAACAGTTAGAACATTTTTATAACTGCACTAAAAATCAATATTGGGCTATTCGGAAAGTTCGTTCGCTTAGTTCATTAGTTCCCCTTTCGTCACTTCTCATGATGTAGATTCTATTCTATTGTAACTTCCTCCCATTTCTCCTTTAAGCCGTTTACTTGTGTTCATGTCGTCGTGAGTGGTTGACGTTTAAAACAAAAGTTTTAAAAAGTGCAAAATATGAGCGAAAAAGAAATTTTTAGACAAATTTTGCTGATTTATTTCCATAAAGGTAAAACAGCTGCTAAAGCCATGCGAAAAATAAACTCTGTTTATAAAAAGCATGGACCAAGTGAACGAACTTTCCAGAAATGGTTTAAAACATTTTCTACTTGAGACTTTTCCGTAAAGGACGCTCCTAGATCAAGACGACCAAAAGGAATTGTTTGTAGGAAGTGAGAGACTTAATTATCGTTAATCCCCGTGTAACAGACAAATAGCTAAAGGTATCCAGAAGTCAGTGTCAACTGTTCACGGCGGTATAAAAGAGCTCAGATTTGTGAGTGAACTTGATATGTGGGTGCCTTATTCTCTCACTGAGATCAACCGCCGGAATAGCGATAATCTTAGGATCAGAAATAAAGACAAATTTTTTTAAGAACTTCATCACAGGGAATGAAAAGTGGATTGTTTACAACAATATGAGGAATATAAAGAGGGCCTTCACCTCAGGAAGGTAATGTTGTCATTTTGGTGGGATATCAAAGAAGTGGTCTTTTTCGGACCCGTCTGAAATTGTCGGTGTATAAGTGGGAAGTATTACCTCACCCACTGTACTCCCCAGACCTCACCCCTTCCGAGTATTACCTGTTTGGCAGTCTGAGCAACCATTTGAGGTGTTTGGAGTTCCGAAACGAAGAGGAAGTGAAAAACGATGTTCAGCGCTTTTTGTCAAAAAACCACACGAGTTTCATGAGAAAAATTAAAAAGCTTCCAGACAGGTGGAAAGAGGTTATAGAAAAAGATTATATAATTGAATAAAAAATTGTTTTGTTGTAAAAAAATTGCAAATAAATTTCTTTAAAAAAAACGGTACAAGCTCAACTCAAATTTTGAAGGCAATTTTGAACCAAAAAATTATTTATTTCCCCGACAGTACTTATGCATACTCGAGTAAATACATTGTTATATCCCCCCCCCCCATTTTCTAGAACTAGGTCATAATGATTGTAATTATTTTCTAATCCACTGGAAATATGATTGGCTTAGTTTTGAAACCCTAAACGCATATCTTCATAACAGAAAATAAACTTTCTGTTGCAACTGAGATTTTTGTTTGGCATTTCATAGCCTTCTAGACTTAAAAAATACACAATTAAAAATTTTATTTCAGTGTATCTTTAGTTTTTCAAATGTACACATTGATTTTGCTAATAAACGACCTCATGTAATCAAGACTCCGTTCATATACAGAGTTCTAAAATCATGAAGTAAATAAATTAGACAGTTCTAATGTACGTGCTGCAAGTAATCGATTTAAAACTTATTATGAATTAGCCTTAAGACAATTGTTAAGAAAAGCCGACAAAACTGTGGGTGTAGATATCTCAAGTAATATTTTTAATGTGATTTTCTTTATTGGTGAAGACTATTTTGATTTGTCGGTGCTGAAACCAAATCGCCACTGACGAACCATTTATAAATTTAAACATCATAAACAATCTATAAAGTGGAGTGATGTGATTAAATCAGAAATTACATTTTTGTAGGACGAATTACAGTAGGTTGTAATATTAAGTAAATTCTCACTGTAATTTGCCACAACAGAGAGGATAATGTAAGGTGAGCGACTGCTGCTGTGCTGTGCAGTCAACAAGCAATCAAATTATCTAGGGAGATCGAAACTTCTATGAATTTACAAACCTTGGAGTACTCCATATATCAAATTCATCTTGAATCATAGTCATGTTTTCATTTCAATTCAGTCGAGTTGAAACGTCATACTTGAACAAAGATTTAGATATAAAAGCCTACTCGCCTAAAAGGGTGGAATTGTTAAAAAACAGTTGAACGATGGCAAGCGCAATAGAAACAGTCAAGCCTTTGTCTGTTCTAGAAGTATACAAAAATAAATGTATGTACATTCATGTAAACAACTTGACTATACATAGAATAAGTGTATGACTAAACATATTAAGGACATTTTTGTGATTATTTTTTAATTCCAAACCCTGTTCGTGGGAAGTAAATTAAAATTTCACGATTTCTCTTCTTTACCGCCGGACAATTTACTTTCTTCAATACATTAGCGCACCTTTAATGGTTTTTCATTTGATATTTATTCACCTCAGCCTTGTTGCGATTTAGAGCAATATTTAATAGATTATGCCATTGACTGCATACATATTTAACTTGTCTTAAAAGACTAAGCTCTGAAAAAAGCTTTCAAACAGATCTGCCCATTTCTCCATTCATTAATTGATGCTTTTCTGGTATAAAGTTTTATCTGATCATTACTTTCTAATATTAGTTTGGTGCATATGAAACGTTGGATTTTTTTACATGCGAAGGTTTGACTTCCTGTTTTCAGTATACTTTTGCTTTTGGCATATCCTCGTTTTTAGTCATACTGTCCACTGCCAGAGTCACATTTCAAAAAACCTCGAAAGTGTCCCTTTTGTTATTTGATTAGAATTTTGTACCGATATGAATCTAAACGATATTAGTATAATTTTTTTGTATGAATATAAAATCCGTAAAACTGCTGCACGCTACATAAGCCAAGCGTTTGAGAACAATACAGTTAATGATTGAAAAGTGCAGCGTTGGTTTGAAAAATTTAGGTCCGATGATTTTTCACTACAAAATGATTCGCGTGGGAGACCCAAAACATCTGAGAACCGATGATTTGATGGCATTGGTGGACGTAGATCTAGCTGTATCCACGAAAGAACTGGCTACCACAATGAAAGTTGACCATACAACAATATCGCAACATCTTTCTGGAATTGGCAAGGTGAAGAAAATGGATTAGTGGATCCCGCAAGAACTAACTGAGTAAAATAAGTTGTTTCGGTTGAACTTATATTCATCGTTATTATCCCAATTTCATCAAGAGCGATTTTTCGATCAGATTATTACCTGTAATGAAAAATCGGTTCTGTACGACAACAGTAAAAGCTGAGCTCGGAGGCTTGCTGGGGATGAGGTCTGTACTTGTTCGGTAGAATGCGACTGGGGTAATTCATTACTCGTTCCTTCGAACTGGGGATACAATTACAGCCAAGAAGTGCTGCCAGTGCATTGATGAGATGCATGATAAATTGAAAATTACTCGCCCATCACTTGTTAATCGGCACGTCCCACTACTTCACCATGACGATGCTCGGCCACATACAGCCCACAAAACAATTGCGAAATTAAACGAATTGAAATTCGAAGTTTTGCAGCACCCAGCTTATCCACCAGATCTCGCACCAACCGACTTACATGTTTTTAAAAATTTAGAATTGTACAAGCTAAACAGTATGAAAAATGTATTGATTCGAAAGGTCAGAATATTTTTAAGACAATCATCTAGGCTTTAAAGCATCGCCAGGAAAAGTGTAATCAAGGTAAGCAAGAATTAAAACAGTCTTTGTCTATATAGGCTTGGCAGGCAATGTGTTAATGCATGTAAAATGAAATTTGGCAACATCATAGTTGTTGTTGAACTTTAGTAGCATAATTCCTATAATTATAACATATTTTGAAAAACAATTGAATAGCTCCTTTATAGTGAATATGTTTCAAAATTAGCTTCTGGAAGGGGGGGGGTGAAAAATTCTAAAATAGAAGCACTCTACCAACAAAATAATCGCAGTGATAGAACTAGCACAGGGTTATTAGTTCTTCAATTAAATAAGTTACAACCATTACAAATGAGCAGATTATTTTAAATTGAACACCTGTAAAAATTTTAATCAATATTAGTATGCTATTGCAACAATATATTGCCTAACAACAGCAATAAATTGCCTAATAAAACAGTGCATTTCAGTTTACTGTCCTTAGCATATTTTTAGTAAAACAAACTGATGAAACTATATCTTTGAAAAAAGTGTGTATTTTTAATTACATTAAACAATTAAAATATTACTGTACAAATATTATTTACACATTGAAATAGAAAAATTATCCTATTATTAACTAGTTGTCGTTTGTATATGATTTTGAACCATGTGTCTAGTTAGAGATGACACATAATTATATGAGCAACCACAAATTTCACACCTGAAACAATCAAGTAATATTCATTTTTCAAAAGTTTATAAGCACTAGCATGCCTAGATATAAGAACACATCGGATAAATGAAACATATCATAATGATGCATTTCATAACCCTTGTATTGTTATAGCTAGACACCCTGGAAATAATTAAAACAAAATATACGTTAGTAGCAAGCAAGCAATTGATATTCCAAATACTTACTGAGACAATCACTTCGAGCGCATGAATTCAAAAATATATATAAATCACTTACTTGTACAGAGCTCCTTCTCCTTTATGAATCTCTTCATGGCGCAGCAAATTTGAATACCTGGAAAACTCTCGTCCGCACGTTTTACATTCCATTTTCACAATTTCGTGGATTCGTTTATGAAAGTTTAAATCACTTTCGTACACAAACGACCTATGACATTTTTCACAGCTGTAAGGCCTAATCCCTGCGTGTATGAAGAGATGCTTCTTCAGCGCATATTCATCAGTGAATCTCGAATTACAAACGGAGCACTCCAAGCCTCGGAGACTTTTGTTGTGGGTCGGCAGATGTCGTTTTAGGCTGCTGTGAGAACTAAACGATCTACTACACACATTGCACGTTATCCACTTTTCGTGAGTTTTTTTATGACGAGTCAACGTTTGCACGTCCGGAAATCCCATATCGCATAGTTTGCACATGAAACTTTCATCGTCCTGATGCCACACAAGAAAATGTCTACGTAAATGAGCAGGACTTCGAAAATAGTTGTTGCAGATTTTGCAAGTTGGTGCCTTAGTTACTTGATTGAGCTTAACGCGCAAAGCGGTCTGACCCCCTTTGTTAATCGTATTTATTACTGTAATTGACGTCATATCTTCAAACCCTTGCAAATCTTTCAAATTAACATTTTCACGCTCTTCTTTCGACAACTCGCCTGCTTCTTTCTCACTTTCAATGCTGGTATCAGAAGTTTTGTCGTTCTTGTCAGCATTTTCAATGTTGGCGTCGTTGTCATCAAGAACAAATGACCACCGCATTACATTTTCCCCTTCTGGGGAGTTTTCATCTGCTACCAGCTCCATGTGGCCAAAGATGAAGCACACACTTTTCTTGAAAGTGTTGGTACTCGACTGATACCGTTTTTCTATCAATTTTATCTGTAAGTATTTGTCCAGCATCTTTTTTTGCACGCTCTCCATTTGCATAAGGCCTTCTAGAGTCTTCTTGATGAAGCTTATATTCTCCTCCGACACGAAAAATGTATGATCAAGCACTATCATGTGTTCTTCAATGTTGTCATCTATTTTACTTTGTTCGGGCTCTTGAGCAATTAGTTCTTGTTGATCGTCTATTATTTGGTCCGCTGGCGCGAGTTCCGATATATTTTCTATGGAAATTTCATCGATTAAATTGGAATCTGTTGTGGATTTCGATGCCGCTTCTTCTAATACCAAGTTGCTTAGATTTTTGAAGTTGTAATCTGAAAATTTTATTGAACCTTATAGGCTCACTCAGTCCTGAATTTATATGCTATTACTTAAAAGTGACACTTTCTACATTGTTCAATTGACATTCAAAACTTTACTCAACAGCCACAAAAATTTTGTTTTTTTTTTATATTGAACCACTTAATGAAATAAATTTAGTTTTACAACTAACAATTGCTAGGTTTTGTGAAAATATGATTTGAAAAATCTTCTTATACAGGGTGTTGCAGAATTAATTTCCAATACTTAACCCACATGTTAAGAACGCCGATGTGACCACGACCTGGTATTTTCTAAGTATAAATAAAAATGTTGAAAATTTTACTAATTTGGGACTCCTGGCATAATTGAAATGATGCCAATAGACCATGCTCGGTTAAAGAATATTATGCAACGGCACCATTATTGCTATAAAAATAGCGGCGATTAAATTTTTTCAGGAACGCAAAACTCCTCCTCCTTATCAAAGAGAAACAGACAAAGAATATAAACAACCATTGAAGTCAAATTTTATAGCTCCAGGTTTTTCGGATCATTTAAAACAAAACATGACCTCGAAAAAATATCACTTTGTATTACTATTTTCAGCCGAAAGAAAGACGATTATATGATACACCGCAAACTAAAGTCACCTTTATCTCTATAAAAATACCGGCATCACAATCAAAACAAAGCGTTAGATTCGTCATAACCACGAGATAAAATTATTTCGCAAACACAAAACCTTCCTAATAAAGACAGAAAAAAAAACATAAACAACCATTTTAGAAAAATTTCATTCAAGCCCGTTGTTTTTTGAACTGGAGATCGAACGTGACCAAGAAAGAATATCGCTTTATATTACCGGTGCAAGAAGGGTGGTTACATCATACTCGTAATCTAAACAATATCTTAATTTTTGACACCCATTATTGTTAAAATTCGATGGCTGCTTAAATACAATCGACTACAGTCAATTTCTATCATAATTAATAGTACAAATTCATGTTATTGCGCCAACAGAAAACTATGCACCGCTTCGATTGCGTCTGTGATTGAAAATTTATCACGCTTTACGTTTTTTGATGGGCATCCGCTTTCATTTTTATCATCTTGTTTACAATAAAATGATGGTTTTTCTTGTTTCGTACTTAGTAAGTTGAGATGATTTGCATATTAGTAAATGTCTTTCTTTGAATAAGGCAGAAAATTTTAGCTAAGTTACGTAATAGTAAATAGTGTATTAAAAACAAATTGAAATGAACGCAAATCGACCTAACATGTGGCACTTGTTTTTCCTCTCCGGTTGAAATTTAATTGGGCTGCTAACATTTTTCAGTCCAGATGCTTAAGCGCAAACAAGAAGGTGATTCTTTGAAATACCGATAAAATTCATCTGTGTTCGACCGACGACGTCATAGGGAATTCCGCCAGTGGTTCTTTACATTTACATGTAATTAATATCTCAAGTTACTAATTATGCCCCAAAATGCAAACAAAAACCTATCGCTTATTATTTCTTATATCTATCACCCCTTTAAGTTTTGTAACTTAATTTTGAAACAGGCTGTATAAACAACTTATAATCAATGTACGCTTTCTAATAATTGCGACTTAGTGTCATGCTTTTATAGGATTTCAGGTCAGCACTTGCTGTAGGATTATTTTAAAATTCAATTTTATCTTCATTGTAAACTTAACAGAACGATCACAGTTCATACATTGGATTTCTATAATTTTGAATGGATCGCTAATTGAAAATAATGTTCTTCGCCTTATTCAATTAATTTTGTATGTTTAAATATCCTAAGTTTTATGCTGTTAGTAAGTTCGTATATAGAATAGCAGTTGGCATTGAAAAACGTGAGATTTAATTAATTAATCATTAAGACCTAAAATTATTTGAAGATCGTCAAGAATATATTCCTGATTTTAAGAGATGTAAAGTAATTGGATCTTGCATCTGTCTTACTAATCTAATTTTGTGTATAAAAAAAATATAAGAATATAGTTTGTCCATTAATTTGCAACGGACGCAACTTTGTAGCCAAATTAGATTTTACAGAGAACGATCTTTTCATACATTTTACAGAATATTAATCTGCTAATCTTTGAACAAATGTAGCCTAGCAAGCATGTTGAGGTTTATTATCCTTTAGATTAACAAATATTATATGTAGATCATGGCACACGAGTAATTTGGCAATTCTTATCAAACTAGACCAAAAATACGTATTCTCACAAGGCTTACCTCTAGACACTAATTCTTGGCTCTGCACTTCACCATTGGCTTCAATTAAATTATTTAATATCAATTCTGGTGCATCATGACTGGGCTCCTCCAAAGTTTGTGTTAAATCTTCCAAAACGTCTTTTGCGTTTACATAACTAATTTCAGAGACTTCCTCTTGCTTCGGTTTAATAATCGATATTATCTTCCCAACTAATTTCTTCCCTTTACTACTTTTGGCTAAGCTAAGATTTTTATCCAGGACACTTCGAGGATTGGACGCGTTGTTTTTAAGCAAGCTCGTTTTTTTAGCATCTGTGCAGATTTTGTCAAAATAGTTGTCGAGTGTAACAACTTGCCCGGTTATTAAATTCTTCCCCGTAATATGCATTAAATCAACATTAGAATTTTGATTGGTTTGTAGTTTTATGGATTCCTGGAATGCCGCCAGCTCTTCACGCAGCTGGGCATCTTCTACTTCATCGTTTTCCAAACAATTTTCTTCCGTAAAACTATCTAATGTAGCGATTTGGTCCGATTCAATTGTATGCAGTTGAAGTCGATTATCTTTTAATACGGCAAATTGATATTTTTTATTGCTGCAAGAGAAGATTTATAGA
Organism: Helochares maculicollis; assembly: GCA_033557835.1. Classification (NCBI taxonomy): domain Eukaryota; kingdom Metazoa; phylum Arthropoda; class Insecta; order Coleoptera; family Hydrophilidae; genus Helochares; species Helochares maculicollis. The sequence continues at coordinate 47,539 of JAWQRO010000190.1, forward strand.
CTAAATTGCACAATTAAGGTGTTAAGTTTTGATTACCTATTCCCGGAAGAAAGCATTTGATCACTATCTATAAGTATATTTCCGTCTGTGTCTAAAAGTTGAAACTGTATTTCCCCGTGTTCTTGTTCCGTTTCTTGTTCTAACTTAATTCGTTTCAAAGCAGGTTCATCGATGAGCAACTCAACGCTGTTGTTACTTTCTTCTTCATCGCCTGCATCCTGAGTGATCAAGCCAGGATTTTGCAGCAGCTGTATCGCATTCTCGTCTGAAAGCTCATAAACAAATTGTTCGCCGTTTTCTCCTTGAATATATTGGATCACATTTTTTTGAGGTAAATCTTCACTTTGGCTTTCACTGTCTAAAAGTGTTTCATAACTGAGCTGACTATTGGATTCCACAAGTGCATCGCTATCTCCATTGCTTATGACAAGAGAACCAAAGTTTTCTTCGCCTTCTTGTAATACTATCGCTTCCCCATCTGCCGGTATAAAATATTGGCCGTTGTGCACGAGAATAGCTTGGGACCCATTAGCGTAGACTATCTAAATAAAATTAGAAACACCTCAGACATGCAGATTCAGTTGAGTTATAGACAAAAAGTCTGTTTCATATATTTTAAGTGAGAATGTATTGTATTATTATTAATACTTAGTTAAATATGATGTAGTCCACTTGGTTGATTTTGCTTTTAAAATATTAAAATTCCTGATGTTATTCATGTTTGGCGGCTCACTAGCCAAATTTTGAAACAAAACACTGAAACGATAGTTTAATGGATACTATAATTTATACGATTTATATATAAATAGTGTGACCAAAAAGTATCGTGAAATTGTCATTTAAAACTCCTGGGCATTAGGAAGGCAGGTAACTTTTTTCCTATGTTGCTAGGACTGTCTATAAAATTTGCCAAGCGTGTGTTTATCAAAAGCTTTAATTATCTCCGAGTTACATGTGTTTTTGTAAACAACCAAAAGTGAATTTTTCGGTATTTACAATGGGTGATTTTGTTGAGCAAAGAACTTGCACCAAATTTTGTTTCTGAAGCGAATATTCTTGTGCGGACACATTGAAAATGTTGCGGAAGGCCTTTGGTGATCAAACTGTGGCACAAAAAAAAAGTTTATAAATGGTACAACGAGTTAAAAGCGGGCCGAGAACGCTTTGACGACGAACCGAGGTCTGTACAACCATCAACGTCTATCGACGAGTACCACGTCCAAAAAAATCAAAAGGTTGGTGCTTGAAAATCGTCTATTGACAATTAGAGACCTCGCTGATAGTGTTGGAATATCATTTGGCTCAGCCCAAACCATTTTGAATGATTTTTTGTGTCTCAAACGAGTCAAGTCTAGATTGGTACCAAGTGCACCATGGAAGGGGATGAAATTGATTTGTAAGAATAAATAAAGAATTTACATTTTATAAACAAATTCACTTTACGTTTTGATCACAGTAGTATATTAACCAATTGATAGTTTTGCGCGAACTGCATTTGGACATGACATTTGTACCGTACACTGACGTTCGCGAGTCTCGTTTGAGCAACTTTTGTTTTAACTTGTAGATAGTGATTTGCCCGAGAATTTAACGTCGTTATTTTGAATTTTTTAGCATTCAGAAATCTTTACAACAACTGAGACTAACTGATATGCAGATCAAATCAATAATACATTTTTGGCAAGCTTTCATGTTTCAAGGACTGGAAGTCGACAGATGATGCTAAAATCATGGTGTTTCTTGCTCTTAAAATTCTGCAAGAAATTGTTAATAAGCCCATAATCGAACGCTATTGGTCTAGAAAAGATATGATTGAAACACCATTTTTTGCAAAAGTTATGTCCTACAGACGTTTTGCCTTATGGAAGCGATGTATACATTTCAATGATAATTCAACTTATTAGGTGTTCGAATTAATTCGTAGCGTGTTTTTATTAAAAAAATAACGATTTATTTGAAATGAAAATAAAAAATTACATTATTTAAAATACTGCCCATCGCTTGCAACTACTTTTCAGGTAACTGTCGAATACCTCGTCGAAAAAGCTCTTTGTCCTTGAAGGCAATCTATGAATCGATCCAATTTTGGCAATTCTCATAAGATGTTAATTTTTCCCCTGATAAACCATGAGCCATTGATCGAAACAGGTGGTAATCCGAAGGGGCAATATCTGGAGAATACGGCGGGTGGGTTAAGACTTCCCATTTCAATGTTTCCAGG
>JAWQRO010000191.1:0-49753 GCA_033557835.1 Helochares maculicollis
CCGCCCCCCCCCCCCTATACATCGATGCTGGTTAGAGTCGATTTCACGAGAAAAATTGTTTTCTTAAAAATCGAAAAAAATTGAGTATTGACGAAATTTCAGGATTTTCGGACTTCATCAGAAAAAAATTCATCGCGTCCGAACGGAGAGGGCGATTCTGGTACCGTTGGATTCGTCACATCAAGGCGCATGCAACTACACTACTTAAAAGTTGCTGAATTAAAAAACAAGCGAGCTACGGAGCCCGGACTGTGGACCGTCGGCAAACAGTTTTTCCCTCTTTTTTTCCATACGCTTGGTCCTAGCTCGAATTTCGTTGCACCGATGATCTTATCTCGTCAATATCTCGTTATAATTATTTTATGTTCGACCTCGTAAAGCCAACGATAGCCGAGATATCGGCGACCGGTCGAAAATGGCGAAAACAAATGGCAATTTTCCAAACTTTAGTGCCCTCTAGCGGCCGTCACGGGCGACACAGACGACTCCGGTTTGTGAATTCTAAATCAGGAGGCGAAAAGCAACAAATCGGTTTAAAATTCGTGGCCGTAGGATGACTATTAAAGATTTTCATTTTTTGCTTTTGTAAGGGGCAATTGCACCAGTTACGAAACGTTCAAATTCGGCCAGCCGCGTCTTGGAGCAGAGCTTATGATATCCTTGGATTCGCCTCGTCGCCGCAAATCTAACGGTGCTAGAATCGTCGCGATCGGACGCGAACTGCGGTCTCCAGGGGTCGCCGGAGTTACTGCTTTGTGACAGTCGACTCAGTTTTAAATATTTTTCAAACTTATTAGTTTTTCTACTTAATCTACTGAAGTGAAGTTCTGGGTTCAGTTTAAATATCACAAATTACCGACTGATACAACGTTTCTTAAGGAACAGAGCCCTGAAAGTTCCATTTTTATAAATTTAAAAATTCCAATGGAATATAAAAATATTTCTCTTGTTAAGAGTATATTAATACTGTCTTTAAAATATATGGCAACACATTGCAAAAAGATAAATAAAAAAGAGTCTGTATTGAAAAATAATTAAATATTCTTTATAAACATATTAATGTGTTGAATATATGCATGTTAATTATAAAATTTGAAAATTTTGTTTTTATTTTGCTCCCTACATAGGTGTTTGGTATTTAGATAATAATATTCGTAGATACCCATGTACAGTATGTACGGGAATGTTGAGTGGAACCACTCCACATTATTTTTGTTTTTGTCTATAAATAGAGATATTCAGAATATTTAATAACTATGATGCATCTGTACACTAAGGAATATGCGTAAAAAATCGTTATCAAATAGCACTCTCATGTTATTATCCATTCTTCCTCTCAATCTTAGACAAGCGCTTAACGTACAACAAAGAGAAACATATTAAGAATCTACCGTTCTGTAGAATTTATAGCGAAGAAGTATACATAAACTTTGCATCGTGGTCTACACTGAGAATAGTGCTGTGTAAGTATAATACGAAGTGACTAGAAATACTTAAAAGTAAGAAGAAGAAGCTACTTGTAAATTGACGTTTGACAACCTCAATTTACCATTTGGATCGTCGCTCAATGTCAATTTGGTATTTACATTTTAGATCATTAGGAATTAGCCAACTTTTTAATTGTAAGCTGTTAATCGATAAATAGCGTAGCTTATAGTGGAGAAAAATACAGAAATGGGTTCATATGCGAAAGCTGTAATGGTAGGATTTATATGTCGCCTCTGTTCAGAGCAGAAGAAAGTTGTAGTTCATTTGTATGGTGAAAAGGCGAAAGAGATGGACCTATTGAATAAAGTTATGCTAATTCCAATCAGTGTAAGCTTGATTAAATTGCATGATTTACTATAAAAATTATTAACACAATAAATATTTGTATAATTTTTAGATTGAGGAGAATGACCACCTGCCAAAAACAATTTGCCAAAGTTGTATAGATAAGCTTGAATTTCAATATAAACTAATACAAAAAATTAAACGCAGTGTTGCAATTCAAAGAACCCATCGATTACATCACGTAAGTTGATACAAGTATACTAAAATCATATACTAAAGTAATTTGCATTGTTTATTTTGTTTCCTTTATTACTGGTACACACAATATTTACGATAGATGTTATCTTGAAGGCAGCACTTATAGTATTTCAATTAAGACAAATAGAAAATCATCGTTACTCTTCAAAGAAAAATTGCGCATAGGTTAATTTTTGTTGTATGGTACAATAAAATGAATGATTCAAAAAGCGCTCCAGTTAAATTACGATAGTGCAGTCACGTGGAAAAGAACCAACAAGATGTTTTATTTCGCCTTTGATAATTTTTTGCATTGTTGAAACTAAAAATCCTTTTTGGCATTCTATAAAATTTGAATGTCGACAAATTTGTTAAACTAGCTAAGTTTTTCTTTATTCTTGTGGCTATAATCAAAATCAGATAAAAGTTAAGAAAAATACGACTAAACAAAAATAAATGTTACTCGCAGTAATTTTTCTGAGACCATTAGTACAGATATTTCTTGAAAATACCCAATTGTACTTAACTATAATATCTGCATTACCTCGATGCTGTTGTTGAAAATTGTAATTTAGCAAATGTCTACTTGAATTTGTTACTTGTAACTTATTACAATATTTAATGCAAGAATTAATTCCAATATAATATATTTATAAATAAAAATTATTGTTCTACAATGAATCACATTATATCAGTTTGTCGAGTTGTTTAAGTTTACGTTATTGATAATATCCATTCGCTTAGTCTGGAAAAACAGACAGTTTTAATCATAGTTGCTGTTGTATATAAAATGGTAGCTTTGTAGGCCTTGTAAATTGAACTATGAAACTTAAACAATTAACGACAGAATCCTGTAAAATGTGAAGAGGTGGTGACTAGATTATTTGCAAGTTATTTCTTTGTTGCTAATGCATTGCATAAATGTAAGACCCTTTTAGTTTACTTTTCAAGCAAAACAAAGCATACATTTTTAATAATTTTAATTTTTCACCCTATTAGAGAATAATGTGATTAAATTGATTTTATAGGACGAAAATCATAGTTCTAACTTTTCTGTTTAGTAGCGCTTGTTTGTTTAATACTAATTGTAAATCGTAAACAATACCACTTTGTGTGCTTAAATAAAGTATAAGTTTTATGAATTGTTATGATACTAGGTACCCATACATTTTCCATATATTTATCACAACCCAATTAAATCATATATAGAACTGATGAGTATCCTTTTTCTTTCATATATGATTGTACCTATTTGTCGTTAAAAAAATATATTTGGCATACAATAAATATCTAATTATTGCTGCTGCCTTTGGGGTATACATTTTCAAAAAGATCTGAGAATGAGCAAACCATTATAGTATACAATGTGCTGATAATAAACGAATATCAACCCTCGCAGAACCGATGTTACTCTTTGATTCATTGTTATATTTGGAAAAGATGCTATTACCATCTAAAGTAGAAGTAAATGACATAATCGCTAAATGGCAAACAACAAATAATATTTTTACTTAAACACATCTTTAAAAACAAGAGTATAAGAAACCGAATCACATTTTTTGTTGTTGCTTCAGTATAAAAAATAAAACTTGTACTCATTTATAAACAAGAATGCAATAGTCTGTCTACAGAGTCTATTAGCTCAAAACCACCAAAATTCCTTATTCTCCAGATTTTTTTTACTGGAAAAAATTGGTACCTGAAAAATGAGTTCACAATCAGAATTGGAAAAATTGCATCATTCCAATTGAATCTAAACATTGGAAGCTGTGCAATTTACTCTGAGGAGTATATGTTGAAGAATAAAAATTATTTCATATATAAAAATTGGTTTTGTCATTAATTGGCTACGGTCTAGTATTTCCAAAGTATAGATAAAGTAATATTACTACAATGAATGTAAATGTATTCAGTTGAAGATCAGTATATTGTCCTCAAATGGCCGCTCCTTAAAGTTATCCTTTTGATTAAGATATGCATTCTGTCGCCAATTTTGAAAAGTTATCCGGAGGACAGCTATCAAACTCCTAGTCGTAAAAAACAAAATGTTCTACTAGGTCCTCATGTTTAAAATGTCTTTTTTTCATGAAAAATTCGCAACTGTTTAAGAACAATGGTAAAACATTTTTTATTCAAAGTATTGGTCCTCGCTTTTTACACTTTTTATCCATCTCGGGCAATTTGTGAATACCATTCCAAAAGAAAGCTTCAACTTTCATTGATATCCATTCACCGAGCCATTTTTGTACATCCTCGTAAATCTTGAAGTGTTGCTTAGCCAGTGCGTGTTCCATCGATGAGAAGAGGTGAAAATCTGAAGGCGCCAGGTCTGGTGAATACAGCGGGTGGGGTAGGAGTTCTCAACCAAGCGCAAAATCGTTTTTTTTTACCTCTTTGGCTGAATGTGCAGGAGCATTGTCATGCTGCAGAATGACTTTGCTGTGGGCGTTTTTTGATCAATGCGTGGTTTAAATTGATCATTTGCAATCGGTAGCGAATCTTATTAACTGTTTTGCCGTATTTGAGAAGCTCGTAGTACACTACTCCCTTCTGGTCCTACCACACATGGTTGTCCTGGCGTTACTCTTGATTTCCTATGTTTGGGATTCTTAAAATATATCCATTTTTCATCACCAGTTACAATCTGATGCGAAACACCCTTTCTTTTGTGGCGTAAATGCAGCATTTCGCACACAGATTTTTGACTTTCCATCTCTCGTTCGTTCAGTTTGTGTGGAACCCATTTTCCAACCTTTTGAATCTTCCCAATGGCTCTCAGGCAATCGGAAATGGCTTGCCGAGTGACATTCAACTATTCCGCCATCATTTGTTGTGTCTTGTAATTCGTCGTCTTCAAACTTTTTGGGTCGATTTTCACGTTCTTTGTCAATATCATAGAAATCGCTACTTTTGAAACCAGCGTTCACAAGTCTTGACAGTTGGAGCAAGATCGCCGTAAGTCTTTGCAAGAATTCGATGACTTTCTGATGCCTTTTTCTTTTGATTGAACTCGTAAACAACTAAACGAATATGACGTTTTGTGGTGGGCAGTCTTGCTAAAAAAATGGCGGATTGTATTCCAAAGATTAATTCAATACATTTCATGCGCCATCTCTCGACAACAAAACAACATTTTAAACTTGCGCACCTGGTATATTAATTTACTGGCTGCTATGATACTGTTAAACTGTCTGTTACCTCATTTTAGTTGAACTTTAAAATTTGAACATCTAGGAAAAATAGTAGGTTGTCCAATATGTTTTGCGGTTCGATAAGAAAAACACAATTTTATGATTTCATATACATTATATTATTCAATAGAGTCTCCCAGAACATCAATACAATTCCGTTCCAACAAGATTCCAATTTATGAATTCCATCTTTGGGGTGAGAATCTAGCAGGGCTGCAAAATACTATGACCTCATCATTGATGAAACACTTTTTCCGTGCATAAATTTGCTCAGATCTGGAAACAGATAGAAGTTGCTAGTGAATATGGTGAATACTCCATCAATTCGAACTTTAATTTATGGATTTTAGCCATTGTCAAAATGCTCTGGTGACACGGTGCATTGTCCTGATTAAAATAGAGTTTTTTTTCTTTTGCCAACCAGGTCTTTTTTCACGAACTTTTTCCTTCAGCTGGTCGAAAAGGTTATAATAATATTCAGAATTTATTGTTTTAACAGTTTGCAATTATTCCACAAACAAAATTCCTTTCGCATCCCCAAAAACTGATGCTGACCAGGTTCACACCACTCTTTAGCCTCTTGTTTTGATTCAGGATCATGGTGATAAACCCACATTTTATTCATAGTGATGAATTGACGCATAAAATCCACTTTATCCACAACTTATCATTAGATTGATTTGTAAGCTGAAAAGCTGCAGAAATATCAAATTGTTGACCAAATTCAATAGTGAGGACTTCTTGTACATGATGTATCAATAAACAATTTTTTTTTATTTTTAAGCACGAGGAAATGGATTAATGATAGTTTGCTGATTTTATGACAATGTTACCTCTGCAACATACTGCTTGTCACAGGTATATTAATTTTGAAACATGCACTGTTTCGAAGTCTTTCAGCTGATCCTCAAAACCGAATCAGAAAAATATATCTACAGGTAAAACGAGGTAGTTTTATATAATTTTTATTTATAGGGAAATGGAAGATGTCCGACAGAATGTCCACTTCATGGATATGACCCTGTTTTAAATCCAATGGTAGTTAATGAAGATGGTGCTGGAGCCACACAAACAGCCGATGAAGAAAGATGATTCACCATTTAATAGTTAACGAATATTTTAACACTGAAAACAAAGTTCTAGAGAAAAACAAATAATATTTTGTGTTTCATACAAGTATGGTAGATTCCTTGCAAGAAACTTTTATCATGTCCATTTTAGATTATTTGAAAATAATATGGCTACACACATTAAGGTTATTTGTACACAGCTTTATAATCTCATTAAATTTTAACTATAGTTCTCTAGTTCTTTGTTCAATCTGTTTGTAAATATTTCATTTCATGAATTTTAAAGTTTATATGTATTCATTTTTGTAAATATTAATTTTGACATAATTTCACCAATAGGCTTAAGATTATTTATTAGAGTTATTATTTACTTATGGATGATATCGTGAAAGATAAGCCATTTTCAAAGTGACGAAGACACATTGCCTTAGTTTATTGTTTGTGGATATGTACGTTCTGTGGTAATTACTGTTGAATTTGAAGTTGTAATTGTGGCTAAAGATTATTACTAAATATTTTACAGGAAAAATTCTTTTGTGATAAATAATTTTAACATAATGTAACATAAATAATATACCCCAAACTCAGAACAACACTTCATTGTACTGAGTATTTAAGTGGACTGTGGCTTTGATGCACGAAACATACAATTCAGGGTTTGGAATTTTTAAAACTATATTATGATGTCTGTTAAACAACTCCAACAGTTGTATTTTGAGCCATTATTTATTCACTTAAACATTAAAGTGCGCCAAGTCCATAGGCCTGATTAAGTAGAAACATTTTTCAATTTTTGTATCCTAATTTGTTTACACATCTCGTATTTTAAGACATTTATGTTTTAAAGTGGTATCTTTATACATAGTTCAATAAATGTTTGTAAATAAGTGGTTTATTTTATTATTTATGTGTAAATCTGAACGTGGTAAGAAATAAAATCCGGCATTTCCTCCAATTGACATACATAGATTACTAATTTTATTTCTTCACTATTGTTTTTAAGAGATCTATATCACACTAAAAAAAATTATGATTATTATAATGTAAAGTAATTCGTTTTAAACAAAATCAATAATTCTCTCAAATAAAGTTCCGTTTGTGGTTCTCAGATTTGTAAGACTAATATATTGGTAACGTAAACATACATGCCTGATAAAAATGCTGCAATTATATTAAAAAGTAAATAATCATTAATATAATAGCATGAAATGTTTGTACATTTGTATAAATGTATGAAGTATAGCTTAGAGGTGTTGCGCCATGAAGTTTATTCTTGAGATTTTTAACAGATGGTTACATTTGAAGTATCTGATTATATTTGGGTTATTTTTAACATGATCTCTTTGTATGTGTTTGTATAGTATGTTTGATAGTGTCCAAAGCTGGAATGATGAAATTTGGCATTTAAGCAAAATTGTATATTGTGTATCAACTCTTTAGATGTGAGAGGCCACTAGAAGTACCTGTTAATTTAAACCAATTAGCCTCTTAAATAGAGTAATTGAGGTGCAATTTCGTAAAATCTAATCATGGAAATTGATATTTTTTAGCTCTGCAGCTTTCATATGAAACAAGTCGTGGAATGAAATGAATGATGATGTTCTGAGAAATGTAAAATTTCAAATTATACTCAATTTTAGGCGGATCAAAACCCGAAAGTGGGGCTTTGCCTGCTCTCGCTTAAAAATTGATACATTGGACTTTGACTATTGTTTTAAAATTTGTCCTTAGCAGAAGATAAAAACGGTTAATATGATTTTAATGTGACTCAATTTAAAGGGATAAGGGTCTAAATAAAAATATATTTTGGGGATAACAGTTTTTGCGATATAGTTATATAATTGTCGTTGGTGAATTACTAGGCATACGCATACGAGAATTTTAAGTTGAAAATCCAGAGTTTTCAGAATTGTGTATTTCCTTATATAATGTAATTCGAACAAAATACTAAATAAACTAGCAAGATAAAATATATAATGATAACGTGGTGGTAACCCTGTTGTACGCAGATTCCTTGTCGAAGACCAATAAGAAACGAGGATTTCCCGGCGCTGATATTCAGATGCTCAGCATCAACACAAAAGCACTATCAGGTATATTTTCTTTAAACTGTTAAGAAGTGGGTTGAAAGTTAATGATTTAACATTAAAAGTTCATTTAGTTGTTGTTTATTAAGTCTTGAATTGTGCCTGACAGTATTTTCTTTTAACAAGATTAGATAAATTCAAAAGTTAGAGATTTAGCGTGAATCACTTCATCACTGACCTGCCCAAGTAAAAATAATATCCCGGTAAGTACAAAAGATATTTATAAATATTTCCACTGTTTTATTCTGTTGCGACTAAATAGATGTAGGACAATACCAAAGAACGATAATACGTATTTAATCTTCTATTTATTGTTAATGTACTTTCGTGAATATGTGCTCAAACAAGTTCTATTTGTTTATTTTAACTAGTCTTTTAATTTGTTGGGAATGCATGCGTATATGATATATATTTATTTCAATAAAAAGTATTCGTAAAGATATTGTAAATATATATTACATTGATCGAATTTGTTTATATTTGTTGGTGAATAGGTATGACTTTCTATTGATTTGATACAGGTTTTTCCAGACTTTAGTAAAAATATTTGCAAGAATATTATTCTCATGCAACATTTTATTATCATATTTTGTGTCTTTTTTGCTAATATGTTTTGAAGCGTGATAGAAATATTACACACAGCTATCAAATGATTAAACGAAATTTTAAACAATTTGAAATTGTCATACAATACTTTTAATCTATCGAACATCTCTAAATGGTTAAAGTGAAGGAAACAAAACGGTCTAGATCTAGGAAAATTCCGTACAGAGTTTTATAGAATCTGAAATGTATATTTAATGGTCACTGGTCATAGGGATGATTTTCGCCCACTAAAATAAGCAATGTACTCTCTATGAAAAGAGGCTCGGGGGTGCAAACCTACCGTTATTTTCAATTTTAGATACCTGCTTGGAAGGTCAGTTTACTTTTAGCATGTTTAAATGCACACGATATTTACATAGTATGAATGCAAAATAGATTCATTAATTTGATGTTCAATTTTATTATTTGCTGTACTGCACATAATTTTAAAATCGATGAAAATAGAATTTTTAATTATTTTTTTCTGAGGCAAGGATAGTATTGGAGTCCTTTTAGTGGAATGGGCATATTGGTGCCTGAATACAGACAGAAATGTATTTCAACGCGTTCAAACAAATATGGTTTGGGCTAAAACTAAAATATTTGTACCTACAGAAAGCACAATAAAATTTAAAAATCGATCATATATGTGCATATTATTAAACCATTCTGAAAAGATATCCACCGTAGTGAGAAATAAAAATGAGAAGTATTGAAAATTTTTTTATAATGGAAAATAAATAGCAATACTATCATTAACAATTAAGTATTTTCTTTCATGAAAGGCAAGTTTTTGATTGAAATTGATCGACATCTTTTGCAACTTATCTTTTATTGGAATTGTGAAATATTTTTTTAAAATATTTTATTGCTTATTGTTTTGCTTTAGACATTATTACATTTATAATTATATTTATTTTATCTATATCAGCTCATTACGAAGTCAATCATTGCAAATCAGAATTTAAACAATAATTTAAGTGTAAAATTACATCATTTAATACGAATAAGCATGTAAATGTATCAATTAATACAGACTTTTCTTGAATAAAATGTATTGCAAATTAAAAACCTAGCATTTTTGTCAAAAAAGTTTACTAATCAAAATCTATATTTGCTAAAAATATTTCAGTACCTATATTTAGTTTGCAATTATTTCTTAAAATAAAACATTTAGGCCTGTATATAATCTATCCCTTATAAATATTGCTCAGCTGGAACTAAAAAAACTGTTTAATCTGAAATTTGGTTGTTCGATTCAACAGATATTACATATAAAAGGTACCACAGGCCCCCGCCATCAAAGAAATTTTGTTCCAAAATGAGTCAAATTGTACATAGAACATTTTTTTCTTACTGCCGATGAACGTAAAAAGATATTAATTTCTGGGCGTATTCCTACCAATGGAAATTTATCATATCAGGAACGTCGCATGTACATTTAACATTTGTGCAAAGTCAAAATACAAGGAGTTGTACAAGATAAGACAATATTGTAGACTCACGTCTTTAATTAATTCATCTATTTCAGTAGTTGCTGTGCGTAAATATTAACGACTACATACGAAGGTGAAATATTAAAAATTGTGAAAAATATGGTAATGGATTCATGTAGCAAGTAAGTACCCTGTATAGTTAGTGTACTCTGGAACCACTCAAGATACTAGTTTGGGAATATTTTAGTGCGTGAATATGTTTCCCAAATTTATTTAAAAGCTAATCAAAATAAATGCATTTATTGTATGTAATAGCGCAAAGAACAAACGAATAAACAAAATTAGCATTGGCACTGAGGCTTTGTGCTAAGAAACAAACAGTTGATATTATTTTTGAATGCTTAACACATTAATCTGTTCGTATGTATAGCTTTTAGTTCTGCGCCGTACTGAGAATATATCAAATTACATATTTTACAGAATAAACAGTGTCGATTGTATTAACAATGCTTTATATGTGTTGTTAAATGTTAGATTTAAGAAATAAAACTCCGAAATAGTAGAATACTAACAACGCAGTCATAAGCGTGATGACGATATACCTATCATATTATTTCAATATTTATATTTAAAGATATCTAATATGGTCGTAGTTATATAAATAAAATAGCGGTGAAAATGTAGCTAATGTAGGTAAAATTTCACTTGAAATAAACTTTTAGGGGTGACGCCAAAATCAGATTGCACAACGAATCATTTTAAATCTGCCGCGGTATTTCATTCAAACTATCTTTGCAGTCTCTTGTCCTTTCATTTTAAAATTTCATTTAAATTTAACTTAAAACGATGCTACACAATTTCAATCAGTGTTATCTATTGAAACTAAAAATAAAAATGCTTTCAGAGGTTTTGATATTGAAAAGCTATCAAAACGGCACGAATGTTCGATGACCACCGCAATGAAATTTGGTACGTCAAAGATTTGTTGGATGAGCACACAACGGGAATGGCGACTAGCAGTTCAGACGATAGTACGGGTCCTAATAAAGATTTTCATCTTTCTTCGAGTTTGGATAGTGGCAGTCGATTAAGTCCTAACCGTTGGAGGTGCCCTTTGTGTAGCCGCTTCAAGAAGTGTTTTCATTGCAAGGATTGCGTTCTTAGAGGTGATTTTTGTTCGACGGACACCGAGAGGTGAGATGATCTATGCGCAATTTCTATTACGTACGTCAAAATTAATTTTTTCGTAGCTATGAAGAGAAACATAAAAGATACACTCAGCTGATAAATGATAGGAAAAATGCAGAAGAAAAGTGTCTTCCTTATATCGAGAAAAAACAAAAAGTTGATTTGTTGGTAAGTTTTGTTTTTGATGGCCTGTCAAAAGTTCTTTCACCTGTCTGTCGCTTTTTGTTTACCATTTTTTTTGTTTTGCTAAAGCGTCCTTTGTCCAAAAGTTCTATTGTTTCGTACATTAGCAGCTTGCAACAAAGTCTTATTTTGGATCATTGAAGATATTCCATTATACCCAACTTATTTTAGCTTAATATAACGTGTTGATATGAAATTTTATAAACGCTAATTTTAATGATCATTATAGTGATCTACCGTGTATTGTTTATAATTTTCATTCTACACATTGTGTCATCAAAGTATAGATATATGTATATATTTAAAATATTTATCAGTGGCAGCTAGCTATGGTAGAAATAAATGCAGCATGAATTACGTGACAATTTATATTTTGCGTCAGAGCGGGACATCTGCGTAATTTTGAATGAAACCAGAACTAATATGTGTTTTAACTGCGTTTTATTTACTAGTAACAAGTAGATGAATGAATTTAATGAAAGTAACATCTCTAGGCACTTGTTTTATATTACTCGATAGAGCGAATCTGTTTAAAAACATTGGGTCTTGTTTTCAAGTAAGAATGGAATTGATTTGTGGGTATTTGTCTTGGTGATCAATATGAATTTCAAAACAGCAACACTCGACTTCGGTTTTTCACTTATCCATATTCTATTCAATAGAGAAAAAAACTCTTTCGATAGGTAGACATAAAATGTACTCGGTAATTATATGAAAGCTCGTACAATTGAGATTGTTAGTACGAAAGTGAGTCAACAACACCAGACAAACAATGTGTTATCTAAATTGTACCTTCAGCATAAGCAGTAAGTCTAGGACACAGTCCCTTGAACATTTGGGTACAGTCTGAGAAATTAAGGAAACCCATATACGGGAAGTTGCAATAGATCAATTGAAGAATGTTGCTCTCTAAAAATACGTGTATTAGTTATTTCTTGCAGCTTTGCTTGCTTGAATTTTAGAATCGGCTTCATTATAATAGTATTTTGTGCAACCCTTGATTCTCACAACCACATTTTTTAAATATTCTTAGTTTATTATCATCTGCAGCATCTATTCATTATTGATAAAACTGAAATGTGATTCATTTGAAAACTTCAGTGTAGAGTATTGGTATTTCCTTTTGATGGACTAACTGCTATTATTTACTTTGGTTAGTATAATGTACTAATAATGCTGGTTAGTACATTATAGTTCTGAAAATATTTTTCACAACATCATAATAAATGTAACTTCAAAGTTTCAATATTCATTACTAAAATCTTTATACATTAGTTCGGTGTTTTTCATTAATACCACTGGCAAAACAAATTATATTACCTTCAAATCAGTTACTACTGTGACCAAAAATAAGGTGACGTTGTTTATAAAACGTAAACTCTTTATTTATTCTTCCAAATCAATTTCATCCCCTTCAAATTAATCCCCGTTCGATAAAACTCACTTTTGCCAACGCTTTTTCCAGTCCTCGAAACAGTCGGAATAGTCTTTTACCAGTATAGCATTCAAGACCTTCTTCGATTCGGTTTTTATCTCCTCAATCGTATCAAAACAGTATCCTCACATTGGCATTTTGAGTTTGCAGAATAGCCAGAAGTGGCGCGGAGCCAAACCAGGTGAATACGGTGGTTGCAGAAAGATATGAGTCGAGTTTTTGGCAAAAAAGTTGAGAAAAATGCAGTATGACATGGTACCTTTGGTACCAATCGAGACTTGACACGGTTGAGACACAAAAAATCCTTCAAAATTGTTTGAGCTGTGCCAATTGATATTCCAAAGCTATCAGCGAGGTCTCTAAGTGTCAATCAACGATTTTCAAGCACCAAATCTTTGATTTTTTGGACGTGGCACTACTCGGTAGACGTTGATAGTCGTCCAGAGCACGGTTCGTCTTCAACGCGTTCTCGCCCCCCTTTGAACTCGTTGTACCACTTATAAACGTTGTTTTGTGCCATAGTTTGATTATCGAAGGCCTTCTCCAACATTTTCAATGTATCCACACAAGAATATTTGTTTCGCAAACAAAATTTGATGCAAGTTCTTTGCTCAGCAAAATCACCCATCGTAAATATCGAAAAATTCTCTTTTGGTTGTTTACAAAAAACCGTGTAACTCAGATATAATTAAAGCTTTTGAGAAACAGATGCTTGGCAAATTTTATAGACAGTTCTAGCAACATAGGAAAAAAAAGTACCTGTCTTCCTAATGCCCGGAAGTTTTAAATGACAATTTCACCTTACTTTTTGATCACAGTAATACATTCTCTCTTGACTAAAATCATGACTGTCTCAATCATAGGACATCGAAAATCTGTATTTAAATAAATAATGTAATTATTGCAACTTTGAGAAAGTCACATTAAGAAAGTCAAAGAATTTTTGGGTGTTTATAAGTTTAGAACATTATAATCCTAAGGCATTAGATTTACAGTTTTCCTGATTTCTACCATCGCATATTCCTGTACTATTTTGTTTTCTTCCTCATTGTCAAGCGTAAAAATATACCAAGTCATTCTCTATATTCAGATTCATGCTGTGTAAGCTGTGTAAAAGAATTAAGGTTAAAAATAAATTACTGTAAGTTCTAACTCTTCATTGAGCAATTTTAAGATATAAGAATTATTTTATTGAGGTGATGAATTTTAAAATACTTAAATGATTGGCCTAGTAGAAAAAATTAAACATCAATTTTGTCATCTACAGCAGCAACAGTTCTTATAAAAATTATTCTAATACTTCTCTCGAACGAAATTTTTACAAAGCACGAATCCTATAATTCTTTCATTTTTCAGATTTTACATAAGACGAATTACTTTGTTGTTAATGGAAAAACCATATTTTCTCATCAATGATTGTTGAGAAAGATGTTTCTTGAAACTCCAAAATATTTCCTGCTTGTTTATCTGCTTATTAGCTAAATTTCTTACATTTGTTATTCTCAAAATATATTCATTTTTCATCGCCAGTTACAACTCGACCCAAAAACCAATTCTTGTGTGGCGTAAATGCAGCGTTTCACACACAGTTCTTCGTCTTTCCAACTGTCGTTCGTTTAGTTTCTGTAGAGCCCATTTTCCAACCTTTTGAATCTTCCCCATGGCTGTCAGGCAATTGGAAATGGCTTGCCGAGTGACATTCAACTGCTCCGCCATCATTTGTTGGGTTTGTGTATCATCTTCGTCCAATAATGCTTGTAATTCGTCGCCTTCAAATTTTTTTTGGTCGATTTTCACGTTCTTTGCCAATATCATTGAAATCGCCACTGTTGAATGTTCACAAGTCTTGACAATTGAAGCAAGATCGCCGTAAGCCTTTACAAGAATAAGATGACTTTCCGATGCTTTTTTTTTTGATTGAACAAGAAAATCATTACATGCGGCAAATGCTCTTTACTTGGCTCAAAATTCGACAAGTTTAACACTATAAAGAAGTATGCTACTAACTCGTAAACAACTAAACGAATATGACATTTTGTAGTGTTTGCAGTCTTACCAAAAAATTGCGCTTTGGGTTTCGAAGGTTACTTCAATAGATTTTATGCATCATCTCTTGACAACGAAACAACTTTTTAAACTTGCGCACCTGATAAATGTAATGCAATGCCCACATTAAGTTAAAAATAAATTATTGTTGATACTAACACTTCATCAATAATCTCGAGACCTCGTTTTCATCCCCTTACACTATTGTTTGTAGCAGCAACATTTATTGGTATTTCTACAAAACGACCACAATATTGTCCTTTACATTCTGGTAAAATGACTCGTCTGATTACTTTTTAAAGAAGGTTCCGTTTTTTAACTAAATTATCAAAAAATGACAATACATGTATTTTTATTGAGACATCAGTATTAATCAATCCCTCGACCCATTATATTTGAAAAACCAGATATTTCATTACATTTAAGGGGGAGTAAACATTGATAATTCATCAAAAGCATCATCAGTCTTTAAATATGTGTCTCTGTAGGAGATAAAATTTTATCCTTCCATTTAACACTTTGTTAATTAATTTTTTACTAAATTATTCCTTGCCTATATCATAAAGGCAATATTTGGACTGAGTGTTGATGGATGTTTTTGTTTTATTTTTTTAGACGTCGAAAATAAGGCAGTCTAAAGATAGAATCCGAATTCTGAAGCTTGCATTAGAAGAAAAGAAGAAGAAGCAACATATTGACGTTGAGCGGCTCCAAACATTAACAGTAACCAACGAAAAATTAGCAAAAAGTCTCCCCAAATATGTTGAAAGAGTTGAAAAATTTGAATCTTACATTTACAATAAAGCAGATGAAATTCAAAGAAACAATGAGGAATTATTCAAAAAACAAGAAGAGTTGAAAAAAGTGACTAAAATAAGAATTAATCAACTAATTAAATATATTTTTCCAATAAAGCACATTCAGCCCAAATGTGAAATGGGGGAATCAGCAGAATCTGACTTAGTAAGTGCTTTGTCAGATGCAACCCACACTACTTATATTAAGAATAAGTGGATTTATGCGGATAATTCAGGAGAATATCATCATTCTATTGTGTCTCCCACTTTACCAGGATCTGGAAACTATGCTGCTTATAATGTGTGGGGTAAACTAATCCTAAAGATGTCCTTGCTTATTGATTTTACAATTTAACGTTTTTAGTTTCACAAAATAGAGATGCTCCCCCAAGTGGTAGTGCCAATTCACCAGTTATAAACAATCCAGCATACAATATAAGTGCTGCGTTAACTTATACTGCACAACTGGTTCATATTCTGTCCTACTATCTGGATGTGCGATTACCCTATAGGATGATGTACAGGTAAGTCTGACTAAATCGTTGTAGAAATACAGAAATTTTAAAGAGTTGCACCTAGAACTATCTGAAATTGTTTATAATTTCACAGTGACTTCTGCAGTAGTGATATGACAGAACAACAATTTTCTAGAAGGGTAGCGAGATTAAATGCAAATGTGCTCCAGCTATGTTTCTCACAAAATGTCAACTTGATAAATTTGCATCCAAATCAAACTCTTCACAATATTTTGCAATTGATTGATGCGAGCAATGACGATTTGGGAAGGTAAAACCTGAGTTATCGAATTAAATATGTTTAAACTCATGTAAATCATTCTAGACAAGGCCCAATGGAAGTTGATGCTTTGATGGCAAACAGCTTAGAGCAGCAATTAGCTAAAGAATTACAAACAAATGAAGATTCTGATTCTGAAGAAGGTGATGCTTTCTCTTACGATTGGGAAGCAGTAAGTATATTCTATATATCCTTGATTTGTGGGACTGTCAAATGTCTAAAGGAATTATTTGTTAAAAATGTGTTAATGTTTTTTTAAATGGACTGTACAAAAGCTTGCGCAGTGTATTATCACCAAGTTTTGAATAAGAAAGCTATAAACTGGCTCATATTTTTGTAATTGAAATGTTATAATGCTGTCGGACTAATAAAGCAGTAGTAATTTGATTAAACTATCATTAATTCGTTCATTTACGAAATATGTATTTTACAATCGGGAAATTATGCAGAAGTGAATAGTGAATCCCAGGATCGATGTCACAAGATGTGCCATGTACTATATATTTTGGAATTTTAATTGGAAATTGTGAGATTTAGTTCTGCTTGATGTGCATCCTTGTTCTTCACGATATATCGAAATGTTACTACAAAAAGTTGATTGGTATGAAAAATGAAACATTTCGGAAATATTTGCTTACTTTGATTAAACCATTATATTTTAGATTGAATATATATTTACTTAAATCAAATCCGTTTCGACTTTAAAGTAGACAAAGCCGATAAAAAGTATTTTTCTCTCCTTCTCTTTATAAAATCCTCCTTTATTCCCCAAAGAGCAATCTCTTACTTATATAAATCTACCTTATCTTCACTTACGGCTTTCTTTTTTGAATCACCTAAACACCTAAAGAATTCTTCACCCTTCACACTTGCAGCATCTCTTCTATTGAATGCTACCTTAAATCTTTAATCAAAAAATTCCACTACAGATTGACAAAGACAAATATTTCCTTTGACAAAAATTAATATACCACCAAATGAATGGCACACATCCTTGATGACCCTTCTTCAGCTTAAGTAGTCTTCCTATTCTGCCCTAAAACTATTAATCCTGCAGTGGAGACTATATATATATGAAGGAACATTTCAATCTGTCTTTTCATTCTTTGTTTACAAGTCATTAGTAATTACGGGTCACAGTATTCTACGATGGGAAAAATCAAGTATCGGGCAGTGATTGAATTTTTAATTTCGGAAGGATAAAAAGCAATGAACAAACCTAAGTGTGTAAGGACTCTTCGCCTTCTCTGAGTACAATGTAAGGACTTTAAATGTGGTCGTACATGCTTTGAAGACGATCCATGTGAAGGACGTCCAAAAGCAGCAAGAATACTATAAATCGCAAAGAAATACAGGATACCGTATTGGAAAATCGACGAGTGACTGAAAGAGAACTTAATAAAGTAATAAAAACACATTCGAATGCGACTTTCTCAGCAATGTTTAGAGCGTTTTCCAAAGGATTAAATTAATTTTGTGCATCGATTCATCACTATAGATGAGACTTGGGTCTATCACCGTGACCCTGAGTCAAAACAAGAGGCTAAAGATTGGTATGAACCTGGTTCTTCGGCTCCGAAATGAGTTTGTGTACAGAAATCGTTCAGGAAGGTGTTAGCATCAGAGTTTTGGGATGCGAAAAACATTTTGTTTGCGGTTTATTTACAAACTGGTAAAACAATAAATTCTGAATGTTATTATAACCTTTTAGATCAGCTGAACGAAAAAATTCGTGAAAAAAGACCCGGTTTGCTCAAAAAATTCTCTTTCATCAGGATAATGCATTGTGCCACAAAAGCTAAAATGGCTGAAATCTATGAATTAAAGTTGGAATTGTTGGAGCATCCACCATATTCACCAGATTTGAACCCTAGCGACTTTCATCTGTTTACAGACCTAAAAAAATTCATGTGTGATCATCCTGATCAATTTTTGAAATCACATTTTGAAGTATTATGAACAAAAAGGGTACATTACCTGAAAAGAATAGTTTTTGCTTCACAGTCTAGGCCGATTTATTTTTCAAAAACACAAAATATTTAGTTCATCACACTTCTTGTAACATAAGTCCTGGGATGAACTTCAGATTGTATATTTTTGTAATCTTACAAGCCTTCAATAAAAATATTGTTGAGCTCACTTAATTTCAAATTTGTAAGCAAATCGTTTTATAGGTTCCTCATGTACAATGTCCCGAAGCAACGGCGGGACCAATTAACCAGTCATCACAAATGGTATCAACTCAGCAAGCAACCAGCATGGCAGGTGGTTTAGTTACAAGTGCTGCAGCCAGTATTGCTTCAATTTGGAGGGGGTGGACAGGCAGGTAGTGGAAAAGCTATTAAATTTGCAATTTTGCAATTTATATATTTTTGATAATAAAATGACTTTTATTTTATGACTATTTTTAACATCTTTAGTTTAAATTTATAGACCCTGTTTGTAACTAAATTTTGCTTAAACTGCGTTAGAAGTGGATATTTAAACATTCCTTTCCCATTATATTACATAACTACTATGGTCTATGTAATTAAATGCACAACGTTTGCAAAATGCAAAACATTAAAAATAAAAATGAAGTAACTGGGGTACTAGTGTTAAATACAGTAAATTATTCAACTTCCAAAATTGGCATTGAACATGTTTGACACTATTAATCATACTTTTTTATGAAACTATCTAATTGTAACTTCTACTTTAGGGTTGAACATGTTGCACAATGCATTGCACTTTGTGATAATTTGTAATACAATGACTGATGAATTAAATGATGGTATCATGATGAGTTCCGAATTATACAAAAGTATCTGTTTTTTTATGTAATGTAGCATGAAGAGGTTTTAGTTATGTTTAACAAATTAACTTTCGTATTAGGTAGTCGATGTTTAAGATTTAAACAAGTGTTTTTGCTTAACAACTAAAACAAAAATTTTGCATTATTTCTATATAAATAATATTTAACTATACATGTACATATATCAAGTGTGTGCTATTTGCATCTATAAATACGATTAGAAGTCTCGACTGACTTGTTAAGAATTAATCTTTTTAGGGTTAGCAGAAAGCTGTCTTAGATAGATCTGTATTATCATGGTTTATTTGACTTTTGTAATTGTAAACTAATTGATATATTTATAAAAATGACTTGTTTGAAGAAAGAGTTTTTTAATATTTCTAAAACACTAAATAACTCGTCAATATCTTCAAAACTAAGCAACATACTTCCTAAGGTTGCAAAATATATTTAGAGAATTTTCTGGTACCCGATAATAAGATGCCTTAAAAGATCAGAATTCATTTAAATAATTTGCATCAGCTTTTGTTTATGGGCTAATTTATCCCTAACCCAAGATGTCACAATATATGAAATAAATATGGTTTATTTAAAAGTCCTTTGAATATGTGTTCAAATCATTTTAGCAAAGCGTAAAATCTGGTACGAAATACATTTAAATAGACTCCTGCAAGTATTTTTGATAAAATCTTGAAGATATTGATTTTTGTCAAATTATTATGTAACATATTTATGATGAGTATTTCTGTTTGTGGACTTTTATAACGTAGAGACCAATGTGCACAAACCAATGTACTAATTCTTGCCTTGTACATATAAATGCTGTACACCAAAATACATTTCATTGTAAGTATATAACATATTTCAAATTATTGACCGTTTATAAATGTCAAAAATTAAATGTGTGTGGCAAATTTTGATTGCTCGTAAGGCTCTTTATTTAATCAATTATTTTCTTTGGATTTAAGATTGCTAATTGTGAGCTTCCTCAAACAAAAAAGACAACTATAGAATGATCCATTTGGTGATAGTTGACAGTAATGATTAGTTTGCAGTTGTATTCCGACTTTTGATCATTACTATTGAGTAGCGCTGAATAGGATCCTACCTGTTACATCTTCATCGTATTTTAGCACTTGTTTCTAGACCACGAAGAAACTAAATTTAAAGAGAGATGGAACTGTTTACCCAAAACAGTTACTGGGTACTTTCCATTAAATTGAACTGGAGCGTTACATTTCACATTTCTTTTGCAGAAGGCACAATTTGATCTGAGAGTTTTCTCTTAATCAGCTATTTCTTATATAATTGTGTAAATCATGTCAGAAATAAAACATTTCCATTGTTTGAGGGTAATATAAAATGTAAAATGAATTCATCTAATTTATACACTTGCAAGTGTAATTTGTTACGAGGTACATGTTTCACAAATATTAGAAACCGTATTTCTAACAGATTTATGCACAATTCGTTGTTTTTTATAGCCTACAATTTACGATCTTAAATGTAATTAACTCTCAATTGACTTTTATTTAAACAAAATTGCATAACATACTATTGGTTTGTGGATAACACTTTGAATATTAAAAATGATTCTAACTTCAACTGTGTTATTATTATTTCTAGTTAAGCAATCAATTTTTAACACTTGTGCAAGTCAAACTTGCTATTAACTTCCTGCCTTCGAAGAATTCATTGAGTTAATTATGTGCGATATATTTAAAATAAGCTCAGTGATTTTTTTGACATTTTCAAAAGATTGATCTTGTTGTTTTGTCATAGTAGTTTATGGGTGACATCCCTATTACTCCTTGCAACAACACAAATGTGTATAATATCAATTGCTAGGAATTAAAAACTGGAGATACATCACATTAAATATATGATGAGTAATAGAGGGTATACCCGTATACATGTTGGAGAGTGAAATTAATATTGTATATAATTCATAAGCGCTATTAAAATAATCGAAATATTACCTATATTTGTAAGGAATAAATCGTATTACTTTAGGAGATTGACAGGTATATTTTTTATTATTGCATACATTGTAATTTTATGATCTAGACAAGACAATTTCTAACTAGTATCATCATTTATTGTGATATATTAAAACAAACAAAAACATGTGAACTAGGACATTTTTTATAGGTTTCACAATATATTTTAAATACAGATATCCATTAAACAATGTTTGGTTTTATTTTATTCCACTTTCCTTCCCTTCAATCATAAAAATAATATTTTTATGATCAACAAACATAGTTATGAACTTTTCTTATCTTACTCGATTGGTAGAATACTAAGAGTAGGCATCATAATTTTCTCCTGAAGATTTTTTTAACCTTGTTTATCAATATAAACAAGGGTAAGTATATCCTATGGTATAATTAAGGAAGTACAATTGAGTTATTTGAATACATTTTATTCTTGTCTCTCCAGACAGTTGAATTTTTTTGAAAATCATTGATGGTACCGATAGCTTCAATGACAAAAATAAGGGACTTTAAAGACATTTAATTTCCTTAGGCTGAGGTAAGCATTAAATCAACTAAAAATGTATCAGCCTTGTGTCGACAGAATATTGGTTATATTGTATGTATGTATAAGTTGCCTTCTGCTAATAATAACAATTAAAAAAAGTAACTTTTATTTATATCAGAAAAATATTCATAATAATATTTTGTCCATGAATAATAATTTAAAACATATGCTAAATCAGTATTTGCAATGTCAAACATTTATATTATTTAAAAATATTTTTTCTCAGTAACAATGGAAGAATATTAATGTTTAATTATGACTTTGCATGGGAAACTCATACTAAAGTGTATTTTGTAAGTAAACTTATGCTGCAGAGCAGTAGTCACTTAAATAAAGGTTACTCTACATAGGTATAGGTTTGTATTGTCTCAAACAATATAATGCAAAACAGTTATCAACAGTTATGTCAGAAGTTATTTTTTGCATTACCACATATTCACAGCTATAGCAAGTTTAACGATGAAATAATCTGTTTAAAGATTTTGAGTTAGTTAAATGAAATTTGCTATATGAGGGATACAACAAAAATTATGATTTATCTCGTCCTACTTTGTATAATTGCCAGTGATGCTTAGAACAGAAACAAAAAACTATCAAATAAGCTACTCATTTGATTCAATCGTTTTGGTTGAAAATATGTGTATGACCTTAGAATAATATAAAATTTACTTATGAAAGTTCAGCATGGTCAAATTAGAAGAAGTATTTTATAAAAATGATTTTTTGTAATATTGACCATTAAATTGAGATCATCTTCATAATTTTACAATAGCACCAGAAGTACTCAAAAGCCTATTAATAAAAAATATTAACTAAATCTCAGCTTCAAATTACCACTTAAACAATTTGTTGTCATTTTCAAATTTAAATTAACTAAAAAGATTCAATTAACCAATATTTACTTGACGATTTGTGAATATGGATTCACTAATAATATTGACAATAGCAATATATTAGATGTATAGTCACTGCAACTATTTAAAATTAAAAGTATAGAAAACACTTAAAATATAGTACTAGTGTTTAATTTCATGCAACTTAACTGAATGGTTAAATTCACATTAGGTTCATTTGCAATACAATAAATTGCCTCACATAAGATTAATGAGATATTTACTATGTCTTAAATCTCGGTAAGCCAATTCTATAAGGCCTTGCACACTTAGAAATTTTGCAGACACTTCAGAGATAGAGCTGAAAAGAGTCATGAGTCTGGTATACAGTAACAAAGAATCGGGCATTATGTTTATAGAAAAACAATTAAAATGTAATGTAGGTACTTATAACAATTAGTCAATTGCTTTAAGCTTACTTAATTGTGGAAGAAATTTGTCTTAGTTATTTCTAGTATGTAGCGTAGATTATTTTTGATGCCATTCTAGATTCACTATCACCATACCTGTGAGGTCTTTTTTCCAATTGTTTCTGGTAAAACAATTTTAGTGGGTATGTTTTCTACTGCTTGTTGCTAAATGACATATGTTTCTATCATTTATCTTTTCTTTTTCATATGAGACTTAGGATTTATTTAATATACATCTACGACACTTTTAACTGTGGGCATTTGTTCTTTCACGGACTTTGATATATTTCCAATGTTTCTTCACTCGATACTATTAATGTGTTTTCATTCACAAGTATTTTTGTAGCTTAAGTTATGTTACTTGATTTTTATGGTTTCCTACTTTTATGTCAAACAGAAATGGACTATAAATTTATAGAATACTGGGGAAAAATGTCGGAATTTTGACCTCATCGCAGATTTTACCCGAACTAAAACATATCCTTGCAAATTCGAAATTACTCTCTATTAAACCATAGATGGCAGTAATACTATAAGTTTCTATTTCTATTATATGTTTCAATTTTGATCATTATTGTTTTGGTCAACTGACTGCCAGTAGTATGGCTGAAAAATTATGTGTGATTTTTAACAGAATTATAAAAAAAAATTATGCTGATTATTTTAGATAATTTATGAATATATTAGTTTGTGCATAATATTCCACCTGCTGAAATGAGGCATGTAGTGCAAATGGTAAAGATTGATATTTTGTTTAAAAAAGATATCACAATGTGGAAAATTTTGATAGGTATTAGATAGGTAACATCATATACTCATATTTGCTGACGCAGAACAAAATGAATCATTCGTGAACCAGATGATGGATTAGCAATAAAAGAAACAATAATTTGCTTGTTTGTTACTGCACAAGCAGCATCAGTACAGTAATTGGCATTAGTAACAATTAAACAACACTATAAATAATATCATTTATTTATTATCAGAGCATTCTATCTTATATATTACACCACACTTTAAAGGTCTCTTGATTTTAATTTAAAAATATAATTCTCATCATATTGAATTGTGCTTTTGCTGTACATAGTTTAATCATCAAAAGTTATGAACAATAATTTACAATGTTTTACTGGAACCTGCAGAATCGTTTAACCAAAATACCCAAAAATCATAAAATGTTTGTTTAAAAAAGTTTCAAAAAATATATATTTAATGCTGTCAAAGAAGTTGTAAAAACATTGAATGCATAAAACTACATTAACCATAACTTGTTACCAATATGTAACGGAAAGAAGAATAAAAATTTAACAGACACACTTAGAGATAAGCCGTCTAAAATTTCAACAATCTCTAAAAATGATTTTCTATAATTTGCAAACTACAAATAGGCATTGATATGACGATAAGGAAACAAATTGCATACATTTGTTAACACTTAAAACTTTATGTTGCACAGAAATGATTTTTAACGTATTTAAGCATCACATGTAATATTTTTGATACACAGCAAGAGCCAATATACAAACACTAATATAGTGATAAAATATAAAATTAAACAAATTCTACAACCCACATTATTTTGAATTTTTTTCTAAATTAAATGTCTAATAGTAACTTTACAAGCTTTGTCAATTAAATGGATATTTCATTACGCTTTTACTTATTTATTCTTGAGTCGATCTAAAACAATGCATACATCGCACAATCTTTAAGGGCAGAGGCACAGTTATGTTACTGAAAATAAACATCATCGTTACCCTGTTCCAAAATTCCTTTCATACAAGGAAGCCAAGCTATTATTATTTAAGTACGACATTATATTCCATCAAAAACAGACACTAAAAACTACAGTTACAATAATACACTTACAATTTTACCAACTTCTTTGACAACACCGTTTCAAAAGCATATTACAAAAAAATTCTTAAAAACTAATTGTTCTTCATTTATTATAAAGAAACATGTCCATGTTTTATTGAAAACAATCTTCGTTAAAATTGTTTTGTACTCAAACAAACCCCATTCCATTAAGGTAATTACAAGTTTAAAGTATAATATATAGCAAAAAATTGTAAACCTTAAATGCATAACATTTAATCATCATGCAAAAAAACAAATAATATTTATAAAAAAAATGAAATATATGGGGCCGCTATGTTTAATAACAATATTATAAGTTTTGTACCTGTAATCAGTATCAAACATTATCAGCAGTACCCTTTTTCAATCATAGGATTTAATTTTTAAGTAAAAATGTTAAAAAAACCAAATTGTATATGCCAAATCATAAATTCGCCATTATGAGGTAATATTTGAACATGCTAAAGTTTTAATCAGGAAATGAAAATATCTGCATGGTGGGCCATGGATATTTTTTATATTTTGGCATATACTGTACTTAAGGAAATATATATAATAAATAACATATTTATGCTATATTTATACATATATAACGGGCTATAAGATAGATATGTATCACAATATTTTTCCCTACAGTCAACATTATTTAAGTAAATAAAGATTAAAAAAGCAATAAATATGATAGCAATGTATCTTAACTTTTATAATATAAAAAGTCGTAACATTTCTATTTAGATTTTTATTATTAATAGTAGATTCTTACAATAAATAAATCCTATGATGTAAAAAATCTATACAATCATTTAAAAATTTATGTAACACAAGAAACAAAATGAAAATAATAAAAATACCTTTTCAATTTATCTTCCGTATTCACATCAGTCCATTTCCTGAAATAAATTAATAATTGCATTATTAAAAGTACAAGCTGTGTTTATAATAAGTGAATTATGTAAGTAAATGACTAGATTTTAATTTTTTTTTATAGTGTAGAAGCTTGTGTCCTGTTATATAATTTACAAAGGCCGTGTGAGCCCATAATTTTATTTTCACATGGAGTTTGTAGGAAAATTGGGATAAATAAAGGAATTGACTACTATATGTTAGGCAAAATGTGATAGACATGGACTATCACAGATACTTACATCTTGGTACTCATGTGACCGCACTTTTAGGCTTCAGATATACTAAATACGAGCATTTTTTAAAATAAATGCCAAAGTATAAAATATTTATTCAACCAATAAACGAATAGAAAAACAAATAAATATAGTCTTTATATTAAATACTATGTAAAGTACAAACCGATAAGTTTTTATAGTGACAAACAGATTACATTGGATTATTGTCTCTTTAGTTATAATACTGAGTTATTATGAAATTTTTTTTAACCTTGATAAATACAAAAAATATACACCGGGTTTACCTTATATATCCTCAATCGCAGTAGAGTAATAAAAGCATTTTACATTGTATACTCTTAACTTTTAAAAGCTGGTATATATTGATTTATGTGACTAATTTTTAAACTAATATTTTATGCCAAATTATATTTGAGTTAAAATTTGATAGTCTATGCTTGCTTAAGCTTGACAAAAACACAATCTTAGGATGAATTTTTTAGTACAATAAGCAACGATTACTTGCTATGCCAGGAAAATATTAGACTTGTATTGAGATTACATTTTCACTTCAAGATTGGAATGGTTATTTTGAGTTTGTTGTTTCAAATGATTATTAAAGATTTGAAGTATTGTAGGGTATGTCTCACTTTTGAGGATTTGGTATTTTCAAATATCGACACAAATTAACAACACTCAAAAATTTAAAAACTATCACCAGTAAAGTTCTCAAATTGTACCAAATTTTGACTCTGTACCACTTTTTCAAGTGTATCGGTAAAGTTCCACTATGGATTGGTTAGAAATAGCTTATGATCACAAATTTTTCATTTTTACATAAATTAATATAGCACTTCCAGGGCAAATATTAAGTTCGACTTTTGACTACTAATTATTGTTTTAAGGTGTGTATAAACTTCTAACTTGATTGATTTAGTTAAGTGATTAGTGTTCTCAAGTGACATTTTTTTTCATGGCCAAATTAGTACTCTTTACTTGATTTTGTTTAATAAATAGTCAAAAAATATATAGGTCACATATTTGTTGAAATTATTTAGTACAAACATTTATTTTTTATATCAATGCGATTAAGATGTCATATAATATTATAGTGCGAAATATTGTTATGCCAAAATTGACGTAGTTTTTAATTTATTGACTTTGGAAGGAATTATAATCAATGGTTTTGATCATATTTAGCATAAAATATAAAGAAATATTGTTTTTGAAAAAAAAAAATTAAATTATTATATATTAAAAACAGAAGTAGAAATATCTCTATTAAAAAATTAATTTTAAAATAGCATTCACCTGTTTTATTACCATAAATTACATAAGTTTACTAAAATGATGCATTTATGTAAAAATTATTATATCAATGCCATTCTCCTTTCTTTAAGTAAAGTCATTAATTTTGGTAAACTGATTGTTTTCTTCTATCAAATTAACAAAAATATTCTAGTAAAATAATTCAACAAATACTACATTGAAATTTAATTGACCGTGAAAGATCTAATTATACCATAGCGCCAGCCGGGTCAATTATTAAGGTAAATTTATTACATTATTGAAGTTAAAATAAGATGTGCATGATTATTAGTTTCAAAATATCTGGACCTACGTCAAATGGTTTGATTTGTTTTGATAAATTCATTATTGATTATAATTTATAGACATTTTTCTATATGGAAATGATGAATGATACAGTTTCAATGTGTTTTGATTTAACAGTGCCAGTTCTTTAAAATAAAATTACAAAAGCTTTTATAAGCTATAAAAAATTTATTCTCTTTACAATGGAAACTGAATATTCATTCAGTCAGAATTGATATATTTTTAAGTCATATTTTCTTGTTTAAATTCACTAAAAAATTCAATCCTAGTCATGATTAAGTATGGCAATGCATACAGAGATATCGTTTAAAATAATGGTGTACTAGAAGGATCACCTATCAATGTTATAACAACATTCTAACTTCTCTGAAATATTAAAAAACATTATCATCCAAATGCATTCATATTCTCTATGAAATCATATATATTGATTTCACTGACATTTTTTATATATTGACTACTAAACATATTTCACAGAATTTCATGTTAGATCCCAACATCTTTAAAATATTTTGTTCTTGGCAGTAACTGAATATGGATTATTAGAAAAATTTATTCGATATTCGTCTTCCCCTTGGGAAAGGATTACTATCCAATATTGGGGTAAAGCTGTGCTATTTAATTAAAATTTAATATTGTATAGCAAATAACCATTTTCCCAATGGCTAAAATCCATGAATTAAAGTTCGAATCTGTTTCCAGACCTACAAAAATTCATGCATGGAAACCATTTTTCATCAAATGATGAGGCCATAAAAGAAGTAGAAGCGTATTTTGCAGCTCTTCCATATTCTCACTTCAGGGATGGAATTTATAAATTGGAATCTAGTTGGAACAAGTATATTGATGCTGCAGGAGACTATACTGAATAATAAAGTGAATTTAAACCATAAAGTTGCAATTTTCTTATCGAACTGCAAAACTTATGGGACAACCTAGTTTACTTTCCAACTGAAAATATTGCCTCTGATGTAGTAATAGTTCAAAGGAAGAATGTTCAGCATATTAAAAAGAAACATAAAAGATTTGGAATTAAAATATGTGCACTGAACTCTTCTTCTGAATACACATCTACACTATTTTTCCTCACCGACGTTATTTGATGATATACTAGAACGAAAAATACATTTATGTGGTATGGTTAAACATAACAGATGTGATATCATGATATCGGACTCAAGTTTATGAAATTAAAAAGAGCAGATATTGCACGGGTGAGGGGAAATTGAATTGAGATCTGTATTGGCTAATATGCACTCGCTTCCCGTAGATGGTATTTTTGTGGATGAATTCAACAAATTAGCTGAAGATGACAACAATAATATGGGGTATGTTGATAAGTCTGATCGAATAGCTAACAGTTACGGAATTTCCAGTAAAATATGGAAATGAACAAAAAATGATTTTATCATTTATGTAACAATTCTGAATGCATATCTTCTTTGAAGGTCAGTTGGAGAGAACATGTCTTCTAAAAAATGTGACTGTCGAAGCTTAACAGGCGGATTTTACGTGTAGGAGACCAAACCAAAGAAAGCAAGACAGCTGCAGGACTACATCTCGCTTTGAAGTGAAGCACTTCACACATTGGCCATCAAAATACAAATTGAGACGTTGTCATGTATTTTCTTTAAAAGGCAAGCGGAAAAAACATCATACGATTATAGAAAATGTGACGTCAGCTTGTATGTGGTTAACTGTTTTGAAAAATAGCACACCCATGCGAAATTGTAATTTAAAGTTACTAATAGTGAAACAAATGCTATAATAATAAACACTAATGTGACGAACATTAAATAAACTTGCACAATTTAGATATTGAAAATATATTTTCCTAACTTATAAAAGTATTGTTCTTAATGTATTTTTCGTTTTATAATGACATAGTAATGGTAACACACTAAATTAAATGTTCTTTCATTTACAGTGTGCTTCAGTTCTAGTGGACATAGAAATGACATTTTACGCAAAAGTTTGCACATTAACTTGCCCAACGCGAAATTAATTCCAGCGGACAAGAGATACATTTGAAATTAAACCCCTTACGATAAAGCTTAATGAAATTTTCTTCTTACATATTAAAATATTCCATTGCTAAAGCGCAATTTTCAGTAGCGTGGATATTTACAAGATTTCATAGCAAACGCTGGATTTCTGATTCAATGACCCAGTTTTATCCTAGGTGCAGAAAACCAATTAATATTAAAAAAGCAAGAGCCTTGAAGAGTTGATAAGCATATATTTACATTTAAATATACACTTCTAAGTACAGTGCCAATTAAACTAGCTGCATGCATAACATTAATCGAATAGCATATCTGAAACTATTTCCCTATACAAATTTACACAAGCCACCAAAATTAACTAAAGCTTAAAATTTTTATTGAGACTAGTTAGTTGATACACAAACACAAAAAGCTGAATTTAATGACAAAACATTGCACTTTAATTCACAGTACATGCTATAGCCATCCTGAACAGTACTATGAATTAAAATCAATGCAGAATTTTAGTTTGTCATATTAAACCCAATTAAAAAGAAACGATAAAAATTAGAAAACAGGCAACAAATACACATCAACAGCACAAAATGCAAAACACAGTAAGATAATAGGCAAAACTTTATTTAGAAATAAAATTAAAAACATTTAACAATATTGCATTAATTATAAAGATTATTTACAAATAGGACTGCTTTGTGGGATAGTGAGAAAAAGAATCAATACAATACATCATCCCACAACTAATCTTAGCGATTACTCTTTCATTTGAAAAAGAGACGGTTTTTTGGACATTGTGCTTCCTTTTAGCAATATTGTTTTTAATTAATAATTCACAATTGTATAAAAGTAATATTTGCATTTTCTTGTTATTAGTAATTAAAGTCATATTCTAAACTTACAGTGTCTGCTTGATCTGGACATAATTTTTTGTAGGTGTCCTCAATGAAAGCCCGCCTGCAAAAGAAAAAAAATCTAGTAAATCTGAAAAGTAAAGCCCTACAGTTGGGCAATAAAAGAAACTTAAAGGTAACTTACTTGGAATGAAGACCACCACCTGGCGGTAAGCCTTCGATTTCAAACGAAAGTAGTTGAGAAAACATCGCAGAGAATTCAACGTCCGAGGTCGATTCAACAATTTCTGAAAAAGAAAACAGAGAAAGACTCAATAAAACTACCCACTTACTATTAACAACCATTTATTTAAAACAAACCGTCATATTACATTTCAAATTGTTTGAATGTACACAAAGTCTTAGAATAATGACGCTACTATTACAACAAATAAAAATTGTGTCATTTTCTGAAGAATGTTAGTGGTTTTTAAGACTCGTCAAATTACAAATGTAGAAGAAAGTAATACGATATTGGTAACAATTTGAAGATATAATACAGATAGTAGTAAAATTGTGCTACACACTAAAATAAAAATACTCCGTAGGTTTAAGTAAAGGGCAGGAATATAAAAACCGTTATATTGACCTCAATTGGGTCATTTTGAGAGTGCATATTGAACTCGCTATGGCACTTCCTAACATCACAGAGAAGTGAATTCCCTATAATGGCTAAGAATTAATTTGTACTAAAATCAATCGCAACAATAGAAAAATCATCAATAAAATACAAGGTGCTTCAATGGAAAGTACTAGATTAATAGTTATAGAATAAAAATTGGAGTGGAAATATAAAAACAATACCAATAAATAAAAATCGAAATATTATAAGGCATTGAGATTCTTTAGCTAAGTCTTTACACTCTATTTGAGGGACAAACACAACACAAAAGTATTTAATAATACTGAAAAATAGTCACAGAATGAAGATGTTAAAAAGATCTTGTGGCAATTATAGAATATTTGATTATATATATTTATATTAAACTATCTAATAATCAACAAAAACAAACAACCAATCTAGGAAATAGATTAACAGATAATACAACAATTATTGCTGAGAATTCCTTTCTATTCAAGAAAACATCGAAGAGGAATTTAAGAGATTTTTACATAATACTGAAGGATCACAATCTGAATATTGTCGAATATTTGGTCGATGTCGTTTATAAGCGTAAAATGGGGAACAAGAGGCAGTTTTCATCATATCAAAAGTTTTCACTGTAAAAAGTAAAAACTGTCAACTTTGTAAGGACTTTTCCTACTTTATACAAATTTATACTTACATAATGGTATCAGTATGTAGGTTTCATATGTATATAATCGTAAGAAAAGTTCTAATAACATTTCTTAATTTACAGGTAAATATATTTTTCTAGTTGTGCAACATTAATATTGCTATATATTTTGTATCTAATACATATATTTATTTTAATGTGGTAATACTAAATTTATCATTCAATAGGCTCACATCATAAGACTTAATTTGTTTCTATCATATACCATTAGTACAGTGTGGAAGACAACATAAGTAAAATTTTGGATCTCAAAAGAATGTATTGACATAATAAGTGAATACAGATTTCTAAGATAGGATTTATTTGGGTAGGTAATGACATTTTTTAGTGGAAGGCACCATTCGTTTCATGTACCTATGTTTAATTGGACTTGTCGCTGGAAGTAAAATTATATTTTAAAAATACTGATTGAAAAAATGTTTTTATGCAAAAAGTATGCACAGAAATGTAAAAATGCTATAAAAATTTGACTTGAAAAAATACTAAGTAGTACTAAATTTGAGCATCAAAAACAGATTGACAAAAGTGATTGCAAGTAAAGAACCAATTGCCTGATTCCACAGGCGATAGCATAAATAGTTGGAGGTAAATGATTAGTTTTATACTTATCATAGTAAAACTTCCCAAGAACAGCAAAGAAGCAGTTATATACCAATATTGCCTAATAAACGTGGTCAATAAAATCACATAGTGTTGAGCTAGAAAGGCTCGTCTCTTTTACTCTCTATGTTTCTTGGAATGCCGAATCAGAAACTCAACTTTCCCATTTTGTACGACTGAGAAATCTTTCCGAGATTAATTTATTTTCGATAATTGTATTTACACAATTGCCGAGAAACACATTTTATTACATTTCATATTTTTGAAGTCTCAACTTTTAAGGTTACGAGCCTGAAAATCTTTCGTATTAAGTTGTTTTAAAAGTTTTGTCGGTTTTAAAGTGTATTTGTAGCTCTATCTCTCAATAAATACTTATTCTACAGTAGTGTCGAACATACTGATTGATAGAGGATTTTGTACTTTTTACATTGATGCTGTTCATTTTTTTCTTTCCAAATGTTAATATTTTGCCTCTTTTCAGCTTATTACTACACAATGTCGTTAAGTGATTTTCAGTCAATTTTGTCTCTACGAATTCAAATTGAACCAAAGCGCTACCAAAACAATCCGAAAAATTAACCAGGCATTCAGCAATAATAGTGCTAAAGACACTGCTTGACTTTGGTTTGCGAAATTTCGTTTCGGAGAGTTTAGCCTCGAATTGATCGGCCTAGAGTAGTCCTGGACTAGGATTTGAGGACCTTGGTGATGACTGACCTATCACAAATGGTGCACGGGATAGCGGAAGAACTGGGCGTCAGCTCCCATGGTTTGCAACATATTGGAAAGGTTAAAAAACTTGAAAAGTGGGTGCCTCACGATCTATACGATCGATAGAAATTAACATGTTGCCAGGTCTGTTCTTCGTTTTTGCGAAACCAAAACTATCATCTTTTGTATCGGACCGTTACGTGTGATAAAAAGTGTATGCTTTACGACAACAGGAGACGTTTAGGACAGCGGTTGGACTTCGATGAGCCTCCCATGGACTTCCCAAAGGCGAAATCCCAGCAAAAATGACCATGATTACTGTGTGTAATGCAAAATAACTTACTGCAACTGGCTCAAACCATCATAGCAGAGTCCTACTGTGAAGAAATCAACAAAAAGTACCCAAAAATTGCGTCAGCAGCAGACTGGTCAACAGAAGAGAATTAATCCCGCTCCACGACAACGTTTGTCCGCATGTTTCACAAATTACCACCCGAAAATTAAAAGAATTGAGCGTCAATGTTTGGCCCTCACCCACCCGTTAAACGACTACCATCTTTACAAACACTTCGAAATCATTCTCGCTGGTAGAAACTTCGCCAATCAGGACCAGGCAAAAGCGGCCTTCATTGATTTCATCGAATCTCGAGCACCTAATTTTTATGGCGACGTAATTAATCGACTTGTGTTATGTTGGCAAAAGCGCTTTGATTCAAATGGCGCTAATTGTAATTAAATTGAATATGTATTCACTGAGAGATTACAGTTTAAAGTAGACTCGTAAAAACTGACAAAACTTTTGTAACAACCTAACAAATAACACTGTTCAATTAATAGTGTGAAATTTCAACAGTGAGATGTAAAAAAACAATTTAAAATAAAATTAATTTTTAATCAACTATGTGGAAGATTGTTTTAACTTATTTCATCGAAATCATTTCATGTTTAGCATTTAGTTTGGTCAGTTTAGTTGCAATTGGCAAGTGTGTTCTGTGTAAAGTTGCAAAATAAAATATTTAGAATGTTTTAATAAAAATTGTTTAGCTTAAAATGGTTAAAAATTACAGCTTGGAAGTAAATTTTCAAAACTCATTTGTTGTCAGGCACAATGAATATTGAATATTCAGCTCTGAATTTTGAGCCTCTGCCCCTTCAAAAGAAACTAGAGCAGCTCACTTAGCTGAAAAATAGCTGATTAATAAAATATGAGAATTAGAAGCATTTTCTATCTGAATTACACTGCTCAAAACTTTAAACACGATCTTCTTGAACCTACTTTTTCGACTTGTTTGATGTGATCTCAAATTCAAATTAACCGATTTACTACAAATTTTTTGAAAAATATTCTTTGTATATCTCCCTATATTAGGGACTTGGGATTTGAAAAAAAAACTCTTTTGTCTTTTAAAACATAACTGAAAAAGTCAACTAAGAAATAATTTTTTTTCAAATGTTATTTTGTGAAAATATTTTTAAAACTTTTTTCGAGGCTATTAGGATTTTTAGTTTTTTTGTTTCATAAAACTATAAGTCAAAATCATGTCGATCACGACACACCGTGTTTTTGGACACCACTTTTAATCATAACTCGAATTTATGTTAATTTTCTGCAAAATTACTTTTTATCCAAAAACTATCAGCAAAAATGATGTAAATAATTACATTAACAACGCTTTTAGCATTTTTAATCCAAAATGGAAAAACACTTGAAATTTAGGTTTCTAGACCAGAATATTGGTAAAAGAGGTGGAGTTACGATGTGCAAGCTTGGAAAATTATTTACTTACTTTTTCAAAAATTTAAAAATACCTACAAAAGTGAGTACTGCACTTTTATAATATTTAAAATTTGATAATTTTATGAAATACAAATTTGAACTATACTTCCCTATATTTTATATCCTTATAGATATGCAACTAATATTTTAATGTACTCTGTACACTCCCCTTTAACACTTTTCTGACCGTAATATTTGAACGTCTGGCCAGAGCCAGATACTTCCTAGAACCGGCTTTGATTTGATTTAGACTATCCTGCAGGATTATCTGCAATTTTCATATGCTTTCTTTTTGATGATATTAATGTTCAATTATTTTATGATATACAATGATTTTCAGTTAAATTGGTAAGTAATTATAATCCATATACAAAATAGTTCATTGTTTTAAAAGTAAGATATTGTTCAACAATTAATAAAAATTATTACGACTTGTTCAGTCAATTTTCTTTTCCTAAAAATGGGATAAAATGATAGATGTTGGTTCATACTTTCAATATAAAAAAATCTATGGCTCATTAGTCATAAACCGGTTAATATCCTACTGGTTGGTAAAGTGTCCATGCTAAAAATATTTATCAAAGAAGTAAATTGAGAGCCAAATCCTAGGCAAATATTCATAAAACAAGAGATTAATACATCTGGTGATTGGCGCAGCAGTTACCTAAACAGCTAACCGATATTTTTGCATTACTTTGCAAGAGCCAACATGTTTTCCAAATTTAATAGAAATTTCTGATGATTACTTCTAACCCCAAACTGAATCTTAAGATAATTTTGTTCACGAGACAAAATAAAATTGGCAATTTATAATTAAATCAGCAAATTTCATGTGTCAATCAAGGAAAAGGTGATATAATATTAGAATCCACTTTAAGCTACACAACCAGGTTAGCAGAGGCTTATACTGTAGGATGTCGGACCCGTTAGAAAGCATAAAATCTCTATTTTAATTTT
Source organism: Helochares maculicollis (assembly GCA_033557835.1). Lineage (NCBI taxonomy): Eukaryota > Metazoa > Arthropoda > Insecta > Coleoptera > Hydrophilidae > Helochares > Helochares maculicollis. Next base: position 36,296 of record JAWQRO010000191.1, read on the forward strand.
AATTTGAGGGATGGATGTAGTAAAAATTGTAACTGTTGAGCAAGTAACATCACATTGTGGAACACATGTTGTTAGTAAAATTTCTAGGAGTAGTAGTTTTAACGTCTTAATTTTGCCGTAAGTAATGCTAAGCTGGGACCATATTATGTAAACTAGTTTTAATATTTTAATGAGATTGACTATTTGACAAAGTATTTCACTGCTTCCTTACTTCAGATTTCAATTGGAAGTTAAAAACTAATCACGTAACAACTCTCACTATACTTGGAGCCCCTTTTCATGGAACTCAGTTAATAAAAAGAATTGAATAAAAATATTCTGAAACGGGGAAGGTACTGATTTCAAAGTCTTTAGTTTAGGCTTAAAATAAGGTATCACATTTCATTTAGATTAGTAAGTTAAACTTTGAGTTTAACTTATAACTGACTAGAAAGATATTTGGTATGATGTTTTAGAAGTTGTAGTGGTGATATCATAGATGCTATAAATTTCAGTAAACTCATACTGAACACGCTAATGGACTATTTCTATTAAATAGTTTTAGACTTTAATTAGTTGAGGTACGTATTGCATGTCTGAAAGTTTATGCAATTAAACAAAAAATCATAACTACAAAACGGTCTGTAGCAAACATGATATCATCAACGTACTGATTGCGATGAGATATGTGGGTTTTTTAATGACACATTAAAAATGAAATGAATAAATCGTGTAATCAATTATTGCTTTTCTAAATATGGTGCTTTATAGATTTGATTTAAAAATAGAGCATCTTCATTTGAAATGTGTCACTTATTAAATGGATGAAAGTATGAATTATAATAAGTTTTGACAATTTAAAAAATTAAAACAACCTTTCATACGCCTCTCTATAGTTGCATGTAACTCTTCTTCTGCTCGCCTGGCTGCCTCTGATGGTTTTGGAGCTCCCGGAAACACTACTAGTACAATACTCATATTATCACGACTACCCTGTAAGAGATTTTTGTATTAGTTTCTTGGAATTGGACACACATGTATGGAATATCACTTAGAAGCCAAGTGTCAGCATATCATTAAATATTTTATATTAATTTCATATCGATGTGGTTAATTAGTTATAAAAAAATACATCTTACCTTGTATAAACATGTATCGATAACCTGACTGGTAACTGCTTCTAAGTCATGCGTGAGCAAGAGGCGATTGTGAATAAACTGGCAAAGATCTTCGTTACTCATGACGTCCCAAATTCCGTCACAAGCTAAGACCAGAAACTCGTCTAAACTATCATCCCGGTCTCTGACAAAGATCTCCGGTTCAGGTGAAACGAGTTGCTCACATGGACCTCGTCCCTCCACGTTCTTATATTCAAAATCACCCAAGGCTCTGCTAACGGCTAAACTTCCGTTAACCCTTTGTATCATAACGGTTCCACCTGCCTTCACTATACGTTCCCTCTCGGAGGGCAACCCAGGTTTATGATCTTGGGTAGTGAAAACCGGGCAGCCTGCACGGCAAAAAACTGCCCGGGAGTCTCCGCAATTGGCTACGTATATAAGACGAGGCGATACAAAAGCGCAAACAGCTGTAGAGCCGCTTTTATCTTCTCCAGAAGAAAGTTCTGGGAGGGACCTCATATTTTTGTCTAGCTGCAGAAATCCATTATGGATACCCTTCATTACGTCTTCTTGAAATTCCTCTGTGGCCATGATTGTATCGAGTAAATGCTCTGCACAATGTGCCGAAACCTTTGCACCTGCATGTCCATCAAATACAGCAAAGTAAGACCAGTCCTTAAGGGCGCCACCCAAGTTTGTGCGAGCCATGTGTGCGTCTTCCATGTCAATCCGCCACCCTTGCATGCTAGCAACACCGTACTTGAGCCCGTTGCCTTCGCCATGGTCTAAAAGTTTGTCTGTCTTTGGCTTATCTAAAAATGCTCCCATACTTCTTCTTATATATTGTTTCTATGGCTGCTGCCTTTATCGGAGCTTCATTATTATAAGAGATCAAACATATCTAAAATACAAACAGTAGAGAAAATTAATGTGCGATATTGAATAATAATATTTTATAATTGTTGCTTTTGTTACATAAGTTTATAAAACAATATTTCATTTTGAAGTATTCAACATGAGAAGTATTGAAAATGATTTACCTCCTTCAACTATATACCACCAAAGTAAATAAATTTGGACAGTCGAGTAAAAATGATAAAACCTGATAATAATCTTTTTATAGATAAGATTGATGAAATGAACCACATAAATTTATCGTTAAAACTGGTATCCAATGAAAATTCAGTGCATTAATTTTCCATGTGTATGAATTGAAAAATGAAAACTAACATTTAATTATTATAAATATTGAAGTTCATTTCTATTTTACTGAACAGAGGTTGGCAAAGTGCAGCAAATGTTCAACTTGTATTGCACAATGCTAAATATTTGTGAAATAAGTGATTTAACAAGCAGGATGAAGTAATCGTTATGGTTTACTTTTAGTTTGAATATTGTCAATAATCACAGCAAACTAAATTAAGACTTTCTAAATGTTACAATGGAAATTTGAAATCTTGGAAAAATGCCTTTAAAGGTGATTTTTCAAAATTGTAGTTTTTATCCGTCACAAATTTCAGTTTTAAACTTATAGTTTAAGTGATATATTTATGTGCTACAGTAAAAGCAACACTTTTTATGCTCAATTCTATTTCAGGTTTCAAGCAGCAATTATTTAACATTTGCATTTGAAGTTTGAAGGCAGCTGAAATATATATTTGAAAGTAAAGTATAAATGTAAGATATAAGTCGGTACATTTCTACTGATGAATAATAAAGACATAAGTACCTGCAGTCTCTCCACTGAGACTAATACAAATATTTTCCAATTTCTAAATAAGTTATGTCAATAATAGCAGTTTACAACTTTAATTTTGACAAATATCAAATTTTGCAATCTGAATGCTTTAGAAAACAAATAAAACAAAATGTGACATTTTTCAATCAGATATCTGTTTCAATGAAATGCAGAAATAGAATTAATTCTAAATCCAAATTCGAAAGCAATAATATTTTAATAGAAATTTGTTCAGTAATATGCAGTAATTTGAGCAGTTATTTCAATTTTATCTTTTGGGTTTATGTATATAAATACGATATTAACTTACAATAATGAAGTAACCAGAAAATTCATAGACAATTTGATATTCACGAGCAAACAAAAATTTCTAAATCAAGCCGTTTATATGTGACATGAATGAGGAGGGTACAAGGAATATCTGTAATTGAGGAAGAGTTTGCGTAATGAAATTCGCTATATCGTAGGGCTAGAGCTGAAAGCAAGTTTATAAAACCTTTGTATAAGACCACAAGATATTTTAAATTGCTATTTAAAATAAATATAAGGGTATATTAATTATAATAGATTTCATTTGTATCTAGATATTCTACAGTACATCTTTGCATACTGGGTATAAATTCCTAGTTTGTTTTTACAATAAATCATATAAATGTGAAAAACCTGCTTACAAATGTAAAGAAAAAGGAAAACAAGAATTAGCATCATTTCTTGTGCAAACTTACAAAAAAATATACAAGTTAATATCAATTATCAGTATTATACAAAATTGTATGAAACGATAAATATGGATTTGACATTAGGCATTGCTAGAAAGCATTGAAATTGCAACTTTTCAAAACATTTTTTATTTTTAGGACCATATAAAATTTTCATGGGACGTTTGCAACATGCTTATAGAATACCAGTAATTTTTCTATTAATAGTTAAAAATAATTGTGGCAGAAAATATTTTTGATATAATTACTTAAGCTCGTTCTTGTCTGTGCAAAATGTTAATTCGCATATATAAACTCTGTTTCTAGACTATTTTAATAGGAGTCAGTTAATAATAAAATATAATGTACATTCATTACCAGTTAAAACTTGTTATCACCAAGACTTGTTACTCTAAAGACATAACAACAAAGTTTTCAGGAAAATTTCGAATGACATTTAAAATATATTCTATGGATTTCAAACTTTATTGTCACTTGTTTATAGTAGTCACTGCAGTAAATGTTATGTTAAAAATGTTCTTAGAAATGACATATTTAGAAATATGACTAATCCTTTACTAAATAGTTACCAGTTATGATGTTATAATGTAAATGACATGACATAATGAGATACACATTTTAAATCACATAAATCATATATTTAAAATAAATTTTTAATTCGCGTAAAAAAAATTGTTTCATGTTACTTATTTTAATTTGTTGCAACAAGGTGAATTTTACCATTTGCAGGTATCAAAAGTGGTTTGTGTTTTAAAATTTCTTTTCGGAAGAGACAAATTAGTCTAATAAGCATAACTTTTTATACTTAAAGTGATAATGAGAATTACAATTATTCTTTTATACTGCTAAGAGAAAATTTGATGCAAAAATTTAGAAAATTTGGATGATTAGCCATGTACATAATGAAATTTTAGCAGAACTGTAGATGGAATATGTGAAAATAATGGCTTGTTGATATTATTTACCTAAAACATGTGATTTCGAAATTTGTTGTTTGATAGTAAGAAACTATGTCTTAATAATTACTTGCAATGATTGTTAGTAACTTACTATAGATAAAATTTCTGGCATTATGAGAAAAACAAAATGGTATCTTTTTGCAAATCCCTATCGTGTTCCAAACAAATTAGCCTTTAAATAAAAAACTGTTAACAATTGTCATTTCAGGACTATACGATGGATGGTTGCATTTATTTATTTTGTCCCAAATTTACACACAAAAACATCCTCTGAATTTATGCAACAAAATCGCATAAATATGTTGTTGCTCTTTAAAGTCTATGACTGAATGCTCTCGAATCATAACATATTGTGGGCATCACTTTTATCGTTGCATGAACAAATTTATTCTTACTAGAATGAGGTCACAACCATTCGATATACGTTCGGAAAGAATATTAAAAGAAATCGGTGGTTCATCTCTTGTGAGTATGGATTTCAAAAACCGATTTGGGTCACAACACATGTTTAAAACGAGCTTGCAAACTTCACCAATCGTTGGTTTAGTAGAGCACAAGCAATTCTTGCACTAATCTTACTCATGAGAAATGGCTAATGAAAATGCTATGATAATTTGTTGGACAAAGCGATCTTTATATTCAAAAGATTCAAATGACTTCCATTGTTGTAGGGAAGTTTTTGCACATGTGACACTAACTCATCAACATTGGAGCAAGTTTGAGCCTGTGTTAACCTGGTAGGACAAGCGTTTATGGCCTTTATATTCATGGGATCTTGGGAGAAAGTTCTTACCGAATAACAAATAAATAAATGATAACATACCATTCAATCCGGTATTGCTTAACTTTTTTAGTTTTGAACAGAGACTAGTTCATTCACAATAAACATTACAAATTTGCAATTTACAATAAAAGTCTATATTGCTTTCTGAGAATAATTTAGTATCTTAATTTGCATGAATAGTTTAGTATCTTAAATTGTACGAGCATTTTTAAGAAAATGAAATGAAAATAATACTTATCACAAAGTAACTATTTACTCGCATCATTGTTTCGGTCTTTTAATAGCAGATTTTGGAAGGAAAAATCGCACAGTAGTGATATAAATGAAAAATTAGTTCTCTAACAATTCGGTCTCGCATACTACAGTTTTATATGATAAAATGACTACAATCATAGAGTGATTTTAGAAGATAGGTGTTTTTCGGTTATGACATTGCTAATAATAGCCATCGAGAAATATTTTGCTTAAGCATCGTTAACAGAGACATGGAAAGGAATCATTTTCTAATTACACCCTACTTCAAAAGTAATTTTACAGATTATTATACTCGACACAAAGCAACTTTAGTCCTACAGATGTAAACGGTAAGTTACAAAACATGATAATTACTTCGAATATAATACTAAATCAATGACAATATATCTTTTGTGTTTTTAATTACATTGGGAACAATTCATACTTCTATTTGAACATATAGATTTTTGAATTACAACAAATTATTGTACTCATTGTGACATTTTTGTGTACTATTGCACAATGTTACGAAAATATTTGGATAAATGTGAATCTCTTATTGACACAGCCTGTGTGTGTGCATGTTGTTACACAGGTTGTATAAATAATAGTTTTTGAAATTTAAGGCGGTGTGTTTTTGTTTGAATTTTCTATCATAATCCGAAACCGATATATTAATGTATAGCACATGTTGAGAATCATTAAATGACGAACCTATAAAAGACGAAATAAAATAAGACTTGCAGAAGAAACAAAATTATAACTATGCAAACAAGTTTCACTAGTATTGGAAAAATTAATAGGGTACTAAATTTCAACCACAGCAGCTACCGTTCGATTTTTAATTTAAGTTGATATTTTTTATTTGTAATTATTGTACTATTTATGTACATCGATATTAAACAAATTTGAAGTCCTTACGTTGCCAATGAACATTCTTTAATTGTAATATAGCAAATATTCATATGATAATAAATTATTTTGTAACTATTCTTTGCGAAATATTTTCCATAAACATAGGAAAGCTAATTTAGTAGCTCTCAACTCTGTTTATTTATTTGAATTTAACATGATAATACAGTAAGCATATTGTTTTGTGAATTATTTTTGTATGTTTTTAAGTAATCTGGTTCACTTATGTTTTTATTAAACGAAATGATATTTTGCAAAATGATTTTAGTAATAATGCTATTTTCAGTGTTAAATTTAAATAGGAAATGTGCTAAGTTGCTCAATGAGTTTTGGGGTCGATAAGAAAGGGCGTTGCTACTAGCATATATTTTTTGTAACGGTACACTCTTCAAATCAATGTATGTGAAGTGTCGTGAATCTTCATTTGTTGTTTACAAGGTATTTAGTATCGACGTGACGGAGTAATTTTTTTAATGGAAAAAGTCAAGTATCATGCATTGATCGAATTTTAATTTTGGGAAGGTTTAAAAGCAAAGGAAATTTATGAACGAATGTTAGAAGTGTGTAAGGACTCTTCGCCTTCAATTAGTATAGTAGAAAGATGGGTTGCTGAATTTAATAGTGGTCATACAAGCCTTGAAGGCGATCCACGTCAAGGACGTCCAACAACAGAAATTGTAGGAAAAATACAGAATGTATTGGAAAATCGAGTGATTGAAAGAGATTTAGCCTTACAGTAGGCATTTCATTGGGCAGTGTAAGCAATATTTTGACTGAAGTATTGGGTGTTAGAAAGCTGAGTGTACAATGGGTGCCAGATTCGCTAGCAATGGAACAAAAACACATTCGAATGTGGCTTTTTCAGGATCATTTAGAGCATTTTCGGAAGGATTAAGTCAATTTTTTGCAACGAATCTTCACTATGGATGAGACTTGGGTCAATCATCATGATCTTGTATCAAAACAAAAGGCTAAAGAGTGGTGTCAACCTGATTCTTAGGCTCCGAAACAAGTCTGTGTCCAGAAATCGATCAAAAAGGTGTTGGCTTCAGTTGGAGACACGAAAGGAATTTTGTTTGTGTATTACTTGCAAACTGGCAAAAAAAAATCTGAATATTATTGCAACCTTTTAGACCAGTTGAAGTCATAACAATCATGGAAGCGTATTTTGCAGTCCTTCCAGATTCTCACTTCAGGGAGGGATTCATAAATTGGAATCTCGTTGGAATGAAAGTTTATTGATGTTCAGAGAAACTATACTCAATAATAAAGTGTATTTTAATCTATAATATTGTGTTTTTTTATCGAATCGCAAATTTATTCGGCAATCTAGCATATAAAAAGGTCTTAAAATCAATAAAAAATGATGGAATCGAAAGGACAATCGTATTATTTTTATAATTCGATGCATCTGAGGAATGTAGAACTTGGGAATTGGAGTTGTTCATTAAAGTGTTGAGAATGTTTCACCGAGAGGAAGAATTCTAAAGTATCAGCGATGACTATGTAAACATTCTTACTGAGAAAATAAAGGCATTAGATTTGCATGCCTGTAACGTTTTATGCTGATAAAAGATATATGTTTTAAGTGAACATGATTTTTGGGAGAGGAAACGATATTAATTTATTTGTTGTTAAATTATGAAATGAAAACCAGGCTTGCATTCAATTGGGGTCATATCTTGTATAATTGTTTGTTAGTGCTTGTATTTTTTGATATTCTTAGATACTTTCAATTCTGGCCAAAGGACATTTAAGTAGATATTCTTTTGATTAAAGTATTTTGTACTTTTTTTTTGAACTTTATGAAATATGATTAGCAACAGTCTATTATCGACAGAGAATTATTTTTCTATGTTCATACAAAAATTGTACCTTAAACAGTTATTTTCAAATAGAAAATATAGTTTGGTATGCAATTTATTATATAATCATCTGTCTTGTAGCAAAAGGAAGTCATTTACGATTGTTGTTCGCAACCTGCTTAGATTCGTATACAAGAAATTCTAAAACGATAGGAAAGTTTAGTGTGAAAATTGTTGATTCAAAGCTTTCTGATTCTATTTTATAACAATTGTTTAGATATCATGACAAAATTGAACTTCAAGATTTTGATAGATCTGTATTGATTTTGACGCAAGATAAATGTTATCCTTTCCCCAAAATGTTGTTATACATGGTTTATCACGTTAGTTCCAAATTAGCCAAATTGTGATTCAACGGGCAAAAAATGTTATAGTTAAATCTTCATATTGCATTAATATATTTATTTTTATAGCATACTTTAACTAGTATTATACATATTAATGGTATAAAACACTTTCAAGTGGCTTAAGAAGTTTAGTAATTTTTTAGTCATGCATAATTGTTATAAAACAAAAATGGAAAAGAAAGCAATTAACATCTTCAACCAGCAACTGATGTTTTAAACCATTTATTTGTTGGTACCTTTTACTGTTGCATTTACATGATAAAACTGATGTCAACGCATGAAGACCTATGAAAATTCTCAAATATGTTTTTAAACAAGAGAACATTTAATTTGTAGTAAGAAGTGAGATGGCGCATTGATCAGAGGTAGCAAAACGAATGAACAAGATATAATTAACAATAAAACATTATGTGTGTATCCTTAGAGCAATAGATATTTGAATCGTTATATCTTTATGTCATCAGCATTCAACTTGGCCCATCCAAACTCGAAAATTATAGAAGTCCGAATGTATTATAATTCAATTGACGAATAAGAATGTAAATAGCAACATCTCCTTAGCAATCGTCTAGTTTCTGGGCAATGTCTATTAGTTGTTTTGCATTTATTATAATAAAAAAATAAGCAATAGTTTACGAACACAACTTTCTGTGAGAAACCAACATTTATTGAATTTAGGTATATAAAAGTGGCGCCGAGAAAGCAAATTATCTATTAGACAGAGGGAGTTCTGAAATGTTACAAATATACAATACCATTGAGTTTCTGGGCTGCATATTAATAGGTTAACATATATAACACAATATTAGCGAACACCATAACCTAAATCTGCATAATTACAATTAGCCATTGCTGTTTTAATAATTTTACCACAATTACGTTCCTAAATTGATAATACTCGTTCGTAGATATAAATCGTTATCTTATAAAATATATCAGAAGCATGCATTTGGAAATCTTAATGTTTATAACTAATTGCATGTCTTTAAATTAACAGAAAAACGTTGTCCAACACGGTGAATTCGTTCTCTGGCTGGATACTTAACATTACAAAATATGGTAAGAAATTCACTTGAATTTTAAACTTTAACCAATTTGTGAAGCACAAGGTTTTTCTTGTCAGTTAAATAGACCATGAATCATTTTCCTATAAAGTGTAAATAAATTAAGTGTTTCTTAGTTCTAATAACGAATGTACAACAAGTTATACTAACCACATGGAGACCAAACGCGCGCTTTAACGCCCTTTTAAGGCAGAGGGCCACATCTAAAGGCAATATTTATAGAAAATACAAATAGATCTGTTTACTTGAAATTTTGACATTGGAAAAGAGTCAAAAGTAACCTTTCGCGCAATAAGGGAAATAATGGGTATATTCAAAAACTCACCTTAATACTATTTAGTGATAGAAATTTCCTTTATATAATACGGGCATATCAGTTTTTAATAATAAACATACAACAATAAATGTAAAAATGGCGGATTTAAAATACGTTACGCGTGCGCCTTCCTAAAAATAGACAGTGAAATGACGTAATGTTCGGCCAATGAATATTTTTCAGCTGTTCAACGGTTCTGGACGCGTTCACAAATTTATGCTTCGGATATTAATGACAAAACAGATTATGGGGGTAGAAATGCTGATAATCTCTTGGGATAGTAAACATTTAGTAATATTTTCAGCCATTCAAAAAAAAACGCAATGATTTTATTCTGCAAGATTTTATAAATAAAGTATCAACTTTAATCTTAGGCTTAATAAAATTTGGTCTGTTACTTCTGACAAATTTGAGTTGTTGATGGATTTTATCAGTACTACAAAAACATCGCTTAGGCAGTGTTAGCTGTACATGATTGTATTTGGTTTCTATATTAAGAATCGCTAGATTCCCCTTTATTCGTAATGTTTGGACTATAAAGTAATTATTGATTACTTCTCATGTTCCATCATTATTACCCAATTATGTTTTATACTGAAGTTGCATAATATTGCAAAGAAAGAATAACACTTGTGCATAGAATTTAGGAACTCAACCCAGCTTAAGTTAGTAGTAGGGATTTTGTCGAGCAGTTGGCTTCACTTCTCAGCGGCAATTTTGTAAACCGCCAGCCATTTGAAAATCGGTGCATATATTCCTGGGCGGTATTCAATAAATAAGGCATATCCAACGTTGCTTAGGCCGCATAGAAATGCAGGATAAAAATATTTGAAGAACAATGTTTTGAAAATTAATAAATATGCAATCGTTAGATTGCCAAATGAAAGAATTAATACAGGTAAGAGTCTCAAAACATTTCGATTTCAGGCGAACCATTTTATTTTAAGAGCATTTTATTATAAATCATAACACATTTTCGGATGTATGGTGCCAACACAATCCTGATTATTATTTAATACAGCAATTTCTAATTTGAGAAACATTGATGTCCGAAGTCCTTATTTCAGTGTACATAATACTGATCCTAATGTATCATTCTTAGTAAAATCAATAAATTCTCTTTAAATTACTGCCAATACCATTAATATTCAAAGAAATAGTTTCTTTGGTTAGGTTGAAATCGTTCAAGCAGCGATGTAGGCAACCCAATAGCCTAAATAGAAAATATTGAAAAATCAAAGAATTTTTTTTGCATCTCTTGTTCTGACGGGAAAGTTCTGTCGTGTTTTATGGGTAATTATATCTATGAGATCAAAACAAGCACATAGAATGACCAATGCGGAATCTTGTTATTTAGTGTACCTTTTGTAGCATTTGTGAATTCGTTTTTATCAAATAGTTGTGAAATACAGAGCGAATTTGATGGCTGTGTGTACAATGCATTTAAGATGTTCTTTATAGTATGAGATTTAGAAAGGAAGCAACGCACTTATTGGTCATAAAAACTTAAGTAATTTGTTAGGAAGTAAAGTTGGAAATTTTCGTTGGCTAAAGATAGTTTGCTGTATTTAATTTCAAAGATTTCAACCGCGAGCAAGATCGTTGATGTAGGCAGCAATTCCAGGTACATAATAATATTTTGAGGCTCACATGGGAGAGTAATCCATATGAAGTCACTAAAACAATTGCAAAGAAACTCGGCATTCATCATGGGGCTCCCGAGGGTTACATCAAACATCTTGGGTTTGTCTTGCGGCAGAGAATTAGGGTTCTGCACAATTTAACTCAAATACAATGTTAGTAGCAGTTCTACATCAGGTAATGCTCTGTCTGCAGTGGAATTGAAAGCATGGAGGGCTCTACGAGGCACTTAAACAAGGTAAATCGTCAATGTGAACATCTATTGGGAGCAGCTTGATAAATTGAATACAGTTATCATGAAAAAGGTGCCAGTGTTAGCAAACAGAAAAGAATACTGTCTCATCATCATGGTGGCGATACAAAAGTAGACTGAGCTTGAACGGCAAGTTCTTAGTTATCTTTCCATTATTCATTTGAGTAAGCCCCATCGTATCTATATCGATCAGAGTTATCAGACAGGAAAAATATTTATTTCTTTCGAAACTGCCTGTATAACATTTGTTGAGTATTTTGGGCCCAAGAATTAGAATTTCTACGCTTTGGGAATAGACAAGCTGCTGGAACGGTAGTAACGAGTGGTTGCAAAGAATGGTCATTAAACGTAGTTAAAACTGATTCAAATGTTTGTTTTAAAATAGCAGCGACCTTTCGTGCCAAACGAAGAGAAGAACGGCTCTCTTGTAATAACTGCACTTTAACTATTAGAAATTAAGCATATTTGTGTACATTGTACAGTTGGAATATATGTCAAATTGTATACGTACTCTTTTTGTCAATTAAACTATCAAACATTCTGAAAAACTACTCTTCCTTTATATTTTGGAGTTTATTTGGATTTTTCTAGCCACGTATCAATGTTTTATCTGGTTCAAACATTGTTTTAATCCTAAAAGTGAACTTTTCTTCTAAGGCGTTTTTACTAAAGCTTCTTCCTTTTTTTGGGCATGTATATTCCTTTAAACTCGTATTAGATAAAATTAATGATGGCTATTATTAAATTTATAGTCAGATTTTTCTAATTTTAATATGTCATGACAACACATTAAAATTATATACCTCAGACTTTCAATAAAATAGTCGTTAAATGCTTTGGCAATGATATTAATCTATTTTAATGCAATTTATTTAACTGTTGATAGAAACAAGTGAAAACTTGATGACATGTCAAGATTTTCAACATCTTGAAAATTAACTTTAATTAAGTTAGCAATTTTTTGTTTCACTAAATACCAATATAGCAGCGAGGATTGTTCGAAAAATTCTTGGGCTTGCAAAGAAGACAATATTTTCTAGATTTTAAAGATATATTTTCCGAAATAATCTACTTACAGTTTTGACCAATGATTTTTCAGGTTTTTCATAGCGTCAGAATAATTCCATTTTTATCAAGCTCTTAAAAATACGTTATTGTCGCACATTTGACATTTGAAGCAAATCTTTGTTGAGCGAGCCATTTCTTTACGTTTGGGAAGAAAAAGTAATCAGCAGGTGCCAATTACGTCGAAGCCGAGGGAACCACTTTAAAGTGTAGGCCCAATATAGGGGCGAGAAAGATTATTTATATTGATTTATTTAGTACTGCAGTGTATTGGGTTGTTCGGAAAGTAATTTCGTTTTTTTTTGGTGAAAATGAAACACGATTTTTTTATAGTGTATAAACATTTTATTAAATGATATATTCTCCATTTTGGTCCAATACTATTTGCCATCTTTCGGGCAGGAGATTGATCCCACGCTCATAAAACTTCTGGTCTTTGCTGGCAAAAAACTGGTCCAAGG